>JAJMDI010000121.1:12795-25939 GCA_030573535.1 Hanseniaspora occidentalis var. citrica
AAAAAAAAAAAAAAAAAAAAAAAAAAAAGAAATGTCGTAATTCTTTCTGTTTGGTTGATATTTTAAAAAAAAAATCATGGATGTTTTTTAGACATCTACGCAGAATTTGTTTACTCCAAAGAGTTAATTGAGTCTACTAACATGGGAAAAGTAGGAGATTGATTGTAGTTTAAAAGTATTGAAATTTTTGTGTACTACTTACTATTAGAGATTACCTTGTTGAGAAAACATTTACAAAGAACAGATATAAACAATAAAAACTATATACAATTCAACAACTTTACGTTCAATCTTACAACAGATTGTGGACAACTATCACCCATTAAAGATAAAGCATTGAATGTTTACATCTCTTTCTGTGTGTGTGTGTGTGTGTACGTGTGTGAGGGTGTATGTCTTGTTATCTCTTAACAATTGCATGACACATTTTTCACTTGCCACTTTATTCACAACAAATCATCCTAGGACTTGTGTATGGGTGTAAGTGTTTTTTTTTTTTTTTTCTTGGCTATTCCTTATTTCGCATTTTCATTCTCTCAATACACTGACAAGATACCACGCTTCCTCTCCGATATCGTTCATCTTGAATAACGTGTATAGTTCTAATAGTAAGTATACTTTAATTGGTAAGAAAAAATACTTTGTGACAGTTTTAATGACCATATTTTAAAAGGATATGATAAGAGTATCATCACCAGTGTACCTATAATTAACATTTCTGTAAGAAGGATAACATGTAGGTCTCGCAGTTCATGTTGTACATCCACCCATACACCACATACTGTAAGATAAAAGTTTAAAACACAAAAGGAAATTGGCTTTTTTTTATTCGTCTGTTTGAGTTTATCACCAGATCAATAACAGAGAAAAAAAAAAAATTAAAGAGATGAGATGTGTTACCCTGTCTTTAAAATTTTAGTTATTGTTTCTAGCGACATTGGATGACTAGTAGTAGGAGTAGTAGTAGTAGTAGTAGTAGTAGTTACTTGTATTAAACTTTCTATAAATGTGTGTATTAATATTATATTTTTGATTATGTTTATTATGTATTATTTGATGATGATGATATCAATTTTGTGTAATAGATTGAGTATCAGTTTGTTTGGTTGAACATGTTGATGCAAATTCAATTTCTTCTTGTTTTTGTTTTTTTTGTTCATCCTTTTGTTGTTTTTTCAAAATTCTTTGATATTCCAATTCTAAACCATGTCTCGAAGTATGGAACAAAAATGCAGAGAAAAAAAAAGAAAGACCAAACATAACGACAAATGCCCCACCAACACCAATGTTTTGGAACATAGGGTCTAAAACACCAACAAATAGGGCACTCAACAAACATCTGAATAGATTGATGACCCCGGCAGCAGTGGAACCTGCAAATGGATTCTGATCAACAATCAAAGTGGTGGAGAATGTCAAAATACAATTGGAAAACAAGCATCCTAGACCGGAAAACACCAGGATTGGTGCCAAAGCTTGTTTCGTTTCCATCAACCACCCACAAATAACAAAACAACACCCACTAATAATCATTGGAGCATTGGCAAACTCCAATCTTGCTTTGTAGATGTTGAATTGGTATTTAGGTAAGTTTAGATCGAAATCTTCGTTTTGTTTTTGAGTCCTAATCCAAGCATCGTACTGGCCTCTTCTTCTTCTGTAGTTCCAGTTCAACAAGTACCCACTAGCAGAAACAGACAACATGGTACAAATACCACTTGGTAAATAGCATTTCCCAATGGTCAAAGTTGGCAAGTTATAATGAGAACCACTTAGAACAGTGGATAATGAAGTTAAATGACAGGACCACATGGCATATTGCATACCACTTGACATTAACAAAAATAACATTTCTCTCTTTTTAATGATTTCCCAAAAACCTAAAATATTGGATGGTTTCTTTGGTTGAATGGATTCAGGGTATGGTTTACTGTAAAAAGTTTTTTTCCAATATTTGGTGTATGTGATTGGAGCTCTATCAATAAATCTTTTAGGAATTAGAGAACCATTACCACATTCGGTTCTTTTAGTTTCTGGTAAAATACAAAAAACAATTAAAGAACTGGTGAAAGCCATGATAGATAAGTAGTAAAAAACACCTTTCCACCCAAATTGATGGGTCAACCCAGCAGAAACAACAGCACCAAAAGCACTACCGGCACACATTTGAAACCCGTTGATAAGACCAATGATGTTACCTCTTTTTTCCTTTGTACTGATATCAGCAGCAATAGAGGAGTTGATGGCAATGACGGGGGAAATAGCAAAACTTTGAATACATCTCATAGCAATGATGGTCCCAAAGTTTGGAGCATTGGCAATCCCCAAGTTGACTGCCCCGTATACTACACACCCGATGAAAACTGTGTTTCTCTTGGCAATACGACCAGAATCGACCATGAAGGTGACCATGGTAGGAGCGATCCCTTGGAAAATGAAGTAGACCACAATGGCGATGTTGACTGTTTGACTGTTGATATGAAAGTGTTTTTTCACTTGGTGCATGCACCCGTAGAAAGACGAGGCAGCAAGAGAACTCAACACACCTTCACAAGCACAAACAACAACAACCAAAGCAACAATTTTCTGGGGGTATACAGAGTACGGAATGGTTTCTGCAGAGTCGGTTTTCTGACTACTGATTTCGTCAGCGTCTTCTACAGTCGGATTATGGCTGACTTTATTGTCTTTGGAACTCATACTATTGGAATCTGACACATCAGGCAACTCACTTTTTTCTTTCAAGCTTGCCATTTTTTTTAGGAAATTTTGTGTTTAGTGTTTTCCGTATACAATGATGAAATATCTGTGTGATATTTATGTAGTTTTTCTTTTGTTTAGTTTTTTACTTATATTACATGATATACTGAATTTCTAAAATAGAACCATTACTTTTTTACTTTTTCCTTTCTTGCTTCATCGATTTCAATATATTCATTTAGAAATATCGCTATTTAAATGAAGTCCTATACGTCGAATTTAATTCTGGGAAAGTGATGAGCTTCAAAGTTTGGAAAAGTTTTATTCCGACCAACTCTATAAGAAAACGTTACATTTATATATCACACATATATATTATATTATAGGATGTTTTGAAAATTATCACATTAATAAACAGTTCAATTTCACTATTCTTCTACAATTAATTAATTACCTTGGCGTTTGTGTATTTTTCAAATTAAAACTTTGTTTTCCTTTTTAGGGCTTTCTTTGTGTTGTCATGGTTGTTTTTAGAAAAATTGGAAAAAAAAAAAAAAAAAAAAAAAAAAAAAAAAAAAAAAAAAATTCTCAGAAAAAGAAAAGAAAATATTATTGAGGATAGTTGGTTTGTATTTTAGGCATACTTTTAAATATATATAAATATCACCGGATTAAATCGTGTTATAAAACTTTAAAAATATATAAGCAGTTCCGAAATGTTACATTTTTTGGGCTTATAAGACAGAACTCTTAAATTATGCGTAGTGGATTATTTTTATTGAGTTGTGATTAGTCATAAATCTTTAACTTCAGAGACATATAATTTGAAATGATAATCAAAAAAAAAAAAAAAAAACTACTAAAAGAAGAGTAATCGATATTTTAAATATTCGAAATAAGCATGACATAACAACAATATATATATGTATAGATGTTGATACTCCCCATATCAACATAACTGTTTATAGGCTAGTATATTAGAATATCTAGTTAAACTAATCTTTTTGAAACTAAACCTTCAAAAAAAAAACATAAATACACAAAAAAAATAATACCATAAAATAATATCACATACCTAAGGCATATACACTAACTATGACAGACCAACATTCAAAAATCTTGGCTGATCATGTGACGGTTGAAAAAACACACGAGGAGCTCGAATTAACGTCTGAACATAAAAGCCAAGAGTTAGGACAGGTTGATGAGCCAGAAGTCGTCCCGTCAACCATGTTGCGTACCTACCAGAAATGGTTACTAGTTTTTCTTTTGGTTGCTGACGGTTTCTGGTCATCTCTTGGAGGGCCTATTTTGTTTCCCTGCATGAAATATTTAGAAAAATATTTGAGCAAGACAGCAACAGACATTAACATTTCAGTTTTACTTTATTTTATTGCACAAGGTGTTTCTCCCTCGATATTTGCCAATTTGTCCGATGTTTACGGGAGAAGACCCGTTATTGTTCAGGCTTTATTTTTTTACACAATCTTCACTGTTGCGATTGCTAATTTGGAAAACTACACTTCCTTGATGGTTTTAAGATTCTTGCAAGGGTGTGCTATTTCATCATGTATTCCAATCAACAGTGGTGTGGCAGCTGATATCAGTGACAAAAAAACAAGAGGTTTGTTCACAGGTGCCACTTCTGGTTTGACTTTGATTGGGCAAGCCTTGGGACCCTTGGTTGCATGTTTGATTATCAATGATGATTTTGAAAACGCTGTTGAACCTTGGAGAGCTGTTTTCTACTTTCTAACCATTGGTGGTGGTGTGACATTTATTATCCACTCTTTCTGTTTGATTGAAACAAATAAGAAAATTGTTGGTAATTTATCTATCAAACCTAAAACTTGGTATAACTACGCACCAATTTTGGTTTTTTTGAAAAAGCAATTTCAATTTGATTCACCATATGAAGAAACTTTAGTGGTGCCAAAGGAAAAATCCCAAAGAAAACAATTGGATTTCACTACTCCTTTGAGAATTTGTACTCATCTAGAAGTTTTCATGACTTTATTACCGGGTGGTTTACAATTTGCTTTGTGGACTTTAAATTTAAATACCATCTCTTCTACTTTTTCTTCAGCGCCTTATGACTACTCAATTAAAAAAATTGGGTTGATTTATTTGGCACCTGGTATGTCTGGGATTTTGGGATCTATTGTCACTGGTAGATTCATAGATTACATGTACAGAAAATCTGTTCATAGTTTCAATTCGAAAAAAGAAAAAGGATTGCTTCCACAGGATGCAGAATTGAATTTAATTAAGGTAAGGATCATTCCTAGTTTACCTCAAAATTTCATTTGTGTCCTTGTATACACACTATTTGGTTGGTCTGTGACTAAACAATGGCCTGTCGCAATCACCATTATCATGGCATCCTTAGGTAGTTATTCCAGCATGGCCACTTTGGCCACATCTTCTGCTCTGTTGGTTGATTTGTATCCAACAAACGCAAGTTCTGCCACGGCTAGTTACAATCTGATTAGATGCTTGATGGCTGCATTGGCCACAGGTGTTTTGGACAAAATGAATGCCAGTCTTACTGTTGGTGGTACATTTACCTTATGGTCTGCTTTGCTGCTTGTTAGTAATTTCCTCATGTTCATTCCAATTAAGTACGGTATGCAATGGAAAAAGGAAAGATCATTAAAAGAAGAATCAAAACTGATGTTAGAAAATGCTGATGATCAAGACCTTTTGGATACTTCAAGTATTCCAACAGCTTTTAGTAAAACTAACGAGGATGTGGATACTGACATCGTTTCTACTGAAAAAAAATAATTATTCAGAAACAAACAGCCCCCTATATGTATATTTTATATATATTTAGACCAGCAAATACTTTTATAATACATGATAGAGATATATAAACTTTAATAATGAGTAATTACCAATAAATGTTTTCCAAAAAAAAAAAATAACATAAAAAGAAAGGGCCTAGTTCACCAATATCATCATCCATCCTTCTTGTCGAAAACAAATCTTTGAAATTCAACGAAAGAAATAAGAAAAAAAAAATGCAAACTACACAGAACAACAGCTTTCCTTCTAGAACTATTCACACAACAGTAGTAATATTTACCAAAAGAAACCGAAAAACAAAAAAATAAAAAAATAAAAAAAAATAAAAATTTAGATGTACACATAACCGCCTAGGCTGCGAAGAATTGGTGGCCTCATTACCCGATAAATTATCAGGTGCGATCGGATTAGTTCTACTTCTTGTTTTTTCTTTCAGTTAAATATGTTTCTTAGCCGTTAATAAGCTTATTAGTACAATATTGGAACTACCACAATTCTATATATAATAAATAGATAAAATCTCGATTAATCCTCGTTCCTTCTTTCTCTTCTCCTTTAGGCCATCTATAAGAGATAATAGAAATAAGACTTGGAATTGACTAATGTCAAGTGGTGCAATATCGATAGTAGGTCTATACAGTATATAATAAACTTAACTCAAGAAAAAAGAAATTCTCTAGAAAAAAGAAACTCTCATTTTTCTCGTCGACTTAGAAATTCAAGTTAACTCGATAAAAGTTGAAGTATAACTGAATGATCTCTCATACCAAATTATTTACTATCTACCATACGGCATCGACTTAGCTCTAGCAACTTGTATTAAATACTCGATGCAGTTTTCCGAAAAGCTCTCTTTGTATCCCAATTAGAAGAATGGAAAAAAATTTCACTCTTCTAACTAGAATCCGGGTATTCAACTACTTGGAATTTCTGACATAGGTGACGAAATATATATTTACTTTTAGCATGACGGGAATTCATGAAAAAAAAAGAAATTGAATACTAAAATGAGGAACAAGAGAAAATCAAACAACAAAAGAAACAATTTGGTAGAAGCATTCTGTGACAGTACCTTTTGCACGACTCTGAGGTCTCCTGAGTTTCCCCTTAAATACAACATCAGAGAGCACTTGATAGTTCTCGGTGTATGATATAAACTAATGAATCAATCTATTGGATAAAAAAAAAAGTCAGAAGTCTGGAACATTTTGGGTTTTCCTCCTTTCTTGTTTCCTGTCACCCCTAGACACTACCTTTAAATTTACTTTTCATAAACAAAAAAAAAAAATATTTAAAATTACTAGATTTGACCGTAATTTTTCGCAGTTAACTAACTGAACTTTTTTTTAAAAACATAAAATAATATAAAATAAAACTAAATGTTGACTCAGACATAAACGTGGATTTTGAAAAATCAATACACAAAAAAACAAAAAAAATTCTAAAAAACTTTTTTTTATTTTTTTTGTTGATTTTTCGTATTAAACATTGTACTGGAACATTGTACTGGAAAAAATCAATGATGAAATCATTTCTATGAAATCACTATTTTCAGTATTTATTAATTGTAATTTAAATTTTAAAACCAAGGCTCATAGAATGAGTCCACGAATACTCTGTTCTTTTTTTTCTTTTTTCGCAAAAAACGCAGAGAGGTTTAGAAAAAAACTCTTCTACTGAAACTTCTAAAAAGACGTCAATAAAAAAAATACTTTCTTGTGAGTAAATAAATTATCAACTTGATTCAAGCCATGAAATACTTGATTTTATTTAATCATAAATTTTGATGTACAATTTGTGTGAGCTCTACCTGCTCGTCTAACACCTACGTTCGTGTTTCTTTGTAATTGCTCTCTGGTCAATTCTAAATATATTGCTTGACTAGCTGTCTACATTGCTGTGTGTTAGATTGTTTGTGCAATTATATGAGAGGTCGGTTCTTGTGTTATAAAAATAAAAAAAAAAAAAAACAGGAACTACTGGTGAACTCAAACTCTGTGGTAAAAATATATATATCCAAAAAGTAAATTACTTATTCATTGAAAGTTAGAATATGAAGAAATATCGTATGACCAAGTTTTTTTACTATAAACACGCCTGTTAAATCTAAAAAATTCTAAAAAAAACCATATTTTAGTAAAAAAAAATTGATTGTCTTCTTTGCTGAATAAATACCTAGAGACTCAACTAAAGAAAATGTAATTTATTTTCTTCTTCTTCTTCTTCTTCTTCTTCTTCTTCTTCTTCTTCTTCTTCTTCTTCTTCTTCCTCACTATTCTATAAAAAACGAATCACACACGCAAAAACATTGTACAATCTTGTCGATTTTATATAGTAATATTGTTTTTCTGTTTCTCAGTTTATTGTCAAATTTATTATTCTCAGTTTCTTTCTTTTTTTTGACCTGCTGCTTTTTGAGCTGGGAAATATATAAAAACCCAAAGAACAGGTTTTAAAATCAATTAATCATTTTCAGTGTGTGTATAGCTTTGTAGGTGATGTTTTTGGACTTTTTCTTGTTATTTTTCTTTAATCGATAGTCCTATTACCGTGCGTAGTAGAAAACAAAACCTCTTCCTAATATTAGTGTTAAATTATTAGAACACTTTAAACTTAGACTATATATATGTGTACGTATCAATTGATCCAGAAACTAATTTTTACTTTTACTTTTTTGTTATTTCTCTGTTCCTATGATGTAGTTAGGCTTTAATACGTACTAAGAATCTGTTAGTGCAGACTTTTATTTTGCCTTTAAAGATAATACATGTAAACATATAAACTATCAATTCTAAACTATACTAGTAGACTTTAAAAAGACAATCATTATCTTTTGAGAATTTTGAAAATGCTCTAGTTTTTAATGTCTTGATTACTTTCAACTATTTGTAATTTTTTGTGTTGTTTTCTGTATTATCACGGTCTATAATAAATTAAGTCGGTACAAATTTTTGAATTTAACCTTTCTGCTTACATTATGATGAAACTTATATCTGGGTTTCTCTATATATGAGAGTGTATGTATACTTTCTTGTGAAAAAAAGCGGGAAAAAAACAACAAACACATTCTAAGAAAAAACACAACACATAAAAAAATACAGATTCTTTAACAAATAAGAACAACATTGATTTCAAATTTTTGCCTACCAAATTCAGGCAATTGTAAAGAAAAAAAACTACAAATTGTTTTGTATCAATCATTCAAAAATTTTATTGTTTAGAAAATTGAAACACCTTCTAGTGGCTTGATATTAATTCCTGTTAATAAGAAAGGAATCAATACAAACAATAAAAAAACGACATAACACAAACCCCGGAAAAGCATAAATAGAGATTAAAACTAATATTTTGATCTACAAGCAATGAACAATACAAGCTCACAAATTAATAACATCCATACTGTAGATGCTGTAGAGGATCTGACAAATTCCAATGTGTTAAAAAATGTGGAAAGCACAACTAATTACAAAACACAGATCTATTCTCAATTGCGCAAAGGTACATTTACACCTGTGGCTAACTTTAAAACGCTTTCTCAAACACCTGAAAATCCAACTAACTCCAGAAAAGAGCAAATTGACAAGGGAATTAATAATAAAAAAGTTGTATATTCTAAAGATGATAATAATGACGATGAATCGTATACTACCGATGATGATGTATTTTCAAACGATTCAAATGGCTCGCCCAACGAATCACTGAAAAAGCAAATTTTAAAAGACTTTAAGGTTGCATTATCTACTCTGGAAACAAAAAATACGCCTAATGAAGAGAAACTTCTATTGGAATATCTCGAATATAAAAAATTAAGAGAGTTAAACAGGCATGAAAAACTTAGAAAAGACAATTTATTACTTATTGATTCAATGTTAAATAAAATTATAAAAAATAAAATTTCAGAAAACGTAGTTCAAAAAATGTTTGATTCAGTAAACGACTCCAATTACCAACCACAGTTCAGTAAACCAGTCCCACTTTCAGCAGCAACAACTAAATTTCCTTCTATATCCTCTCGGGAAGGTATTCCTGAAATCAAAAAAAGAAAACTAAACTCTCAAGAAACACTATATCCAGAAAATAATAAAATAAATGCTGTTCACAATCAAACTCTAGGTTTTAATCAGGAAGAAGTTAAATTACGTGAGCTACTCAATCAGAAAAATAGTTCGATAAGTGGATCTGTGGAGGATAGCACTCTTTCACAAATATTAAACTTGTCAAATCAACAACTTCCATTAATTACGACACCTGCTATGACATCACAACAGCCACAATTACAACTACAGCACATTCCCGAATCTTTAACAACCCATAATAATATGTTCAATAATAACAACAATTACAGTATGCGACCAATGTCTATTCCCCAGCTGAGCACAGCTTCTCAGCCGCAACAACAACAACAACAGCAACAACAGCAGCATATTGTTCATCAGAACGGAACAGCAATACTTCAAAATATTCACTCAACCCAGGGTCCTTTTATTGCTCCTGCTCCACTTGCAACTCAGACCAAATTCATGCATACTAGAAGTAAATCCGCACTTCCCACGTTTTTACCTGCTCAATATTCCCAACCTCTTGAGTCGATACAGCCGGGAATAATTACTCCAGCTCCGCATCACGCATCAGCATCGTCTAATTTGTTATATCTTCCGGGTCAATCCAATTTCGTTATGAACCAACAACCAACTACTGGAATCCATAATGCAGCAGCACCCGTAGCGTTTATGCCACCTGTGCATGATATAACACATAACTTGCCTTTCCAATATTTTGCAGATCAACAAAACACAAACATGGCCATGATGCCTAAACAGACTGACCATCCCACCCAATAATAATTCAACCGACTTGAAAAAAATACAAGAAAAAAATATTACAGATGTATGTACAAGAAATTTTTCAAGACAGTTTCTGATATTGCTGTGCAAAAGTCACAGCCCAGAGAAAGTAGGTAAAGAGTATATATAGATCTACTAGAACTTTCAGGATACATGTAATATCTTAAAGACTACATATATATACTATAAATTTAAACGCAAACGGTAAACAATTACAAATGTTGTATTCTTTGGTCTTTCTTTTGCCATTCAATACTTAAATATACCAAAACTGATAAAAATAGCCATGAAAGGAAGCATAAAACAACAAAGTCACAACAAAAAACAAAGCACAAATATAAAAAAGACATTCTTGAAATTTATTATACATGTGAATTGACTAAAAGTGATGATTAATTATATCACCTTTTCATTTCCATCAATACAAATAACACATAAACAAAAATAAAAAGGTATATAAAAAATAATTTTTTCTTTAAAAAAAAAACAGTCGATTTGCCTTAGTGATCTGCTTAAGAGTAGAAAACAAAGTTGGCAGCACCAACAGAAACACCAACAGTACAACCGTCAGTACCGTCACCATTGTAAGTACCATCTTCGTAGTAACAGGTACCAGAGACAACAGAGCTGTCGTCAGCGGCAACAATTTTAACGTTGAAGTTAGCAGCATCGTAGTTGTTTGGGTTTGGAATCAAAGACAAGTAAGCAATACCTTCGGAACCACCAGAAACCCAACCGGCACCAAAGTTCAATGGAGCCCAGTTACCAATACCACTGCCAGAGGTACCCCAGATACAACCATCTTCGACAGAAACACCGGCATTGTTGACATAGTATTGAGCAGAAGTCATTTTACCTTCCCATTGGTAATAAGTTTCTTCGTTAACAGTGGTCAATGGTAGAGTGTCACCAGCTTGCAAGTAAGTTGGGATGACCATGTTTTCAGTACCTGGGTAGTCGGTTCTACAGATAGCAACAGCGTCACTGATTTCAGAAACAACCCAAGCTTTTTCAACACCCCATTCACACAAGTAGTTGGTATCGGTGTTGGTTCTGTACAAGTAACCGCCTTTACACAACAAACCACCAACAGAAACACCGTCGGCTGGTTGACTGGATGGCCATTGGGTTTTGGACATACCTGGTTGACAAGCGTAGGAACAGTGAGAACCTTCTTTACAGTCACCACCGGTAGAACCATCAGAGTTTTCAATACCAGAGTAACCACCGAAACCTAACCAGTCCAAGGCAATAACACCGTTACCGGATGGGAAGTCAGTACAAGCAATAGTACCATCTTCGAATTCACCAGTTGGGTTAACGTAGTTGGATAAGTCACCGTAAATACCACCAGAGGAAGAAGAAGAGGAAGAGGAAGAGGAAGATGCAGCAGAGGTGGTGGCAGCGGCAGTGGAAGTGGTGGAAGTAGAAGTGGAAGTGGAAGTGGAAGAGGTGGTTGGAGTAGAAGTAGAAGTGGTGGTTGGGGTAGGAGTGGTGGAAGTTGTTGGAGTAATAATGGAAGTGACTAATTGTTCTTCAATTGGAGTGGAGGTGGTGGTTGGGGTGGTTGAGGTGGAAGAGGTAGAGGTAACTTCAGCAATGGTGGATGTGACAAATTCATCTTTCATGAAAGATTCAGAGCTAACTTCAGCAGAGGTGGTGGTTTCTGGAGTAACAGAAGAAGAAGAAGTAGTAGCAATAGTAGTTGATGGAGCAATGGTGGTGGTTGAGATTTCAGAGGCAATTGAAGTGGAAGAGTAAGAGGATTTGGAATCGGAAGAGTAAGTGGAAGTTGGGTCAGAAGTACCTAAAGTTTGACCTTCAGCATTGACAGTGACAGTTTCGTAAACATAGTCGATTTCAATAGCTCTTCTGTCATGTTTGTGTTCGTGACTGGTGACAGCAGAAACCAAAGTGGAAGTTGCGATGGTTAAAGCAACAGTAGTAGCGGAAGTAACTTTCATTTTATTTTGTCTGTTTGTTGTTTTTGATGTTCAAGTTGTTTTGTATTTTATTAATTTAATCCCTCTAAAAAACGTTTTATTTCTTTAATATCTTTTTTCTTTTTAACCTAAGTTTGTTGTTTTGTTCTTGGAAACAATTAATTTATTTTAAAAGGAGTGTAAGTAGTTGGAAATAAGTTTGGCTTGTGAGCTTTTTGACAAAAAATAAAAAACTATTTGATAATCTGGGTTTTCTACCTTCTTTCTTTTATTAGTTAACTTGATATATATTACAAACAACAACAACAACAACATGTACGAGATGAACACGTTCATAATAAACAACATGTACATTAACAGAAATGTAATATTAGCACAATACCTGCATACTGAATGTCTAAATAATAGATCAAAGAGAGAATAGCTTAGTGTCAGCAATTAACAAAAAAAAAAATAGCTGATCAAATCAAAAAATAATAATCATAATAATCCCAAGTTAAAACAACAAATCGATAAATGTCGATTCAAAGGATTAAAGCAACCCCCACTGGGAGGGGGTTCCTTAAAATAAACACTTTGAAACTACTCTTGAAAGACATACTATATATTTTAAGAGTACTTTTAAAGTATGTCGAACTAGTTTTCAGCACTTAAGACATAATAATTGAATACTTTTTACATAGAAATACGTCCTACATTGAACAATTTCAACAAAAATTATTTCTTTTTATTACAACCCAGCATTTTATCTAGAAAAAATGGCACGAGAGAAAAATGAAAAATGAAAAATGAAAAATTAAAAAAAAAAAAAAAAAAAAAAAAAAAAAATACTTTTACCTTGTTAGGAAA
>JAJMDI010000121.1:26039-72545 GCA_030573535.1 Hanseniaspora occidentalis var. citrica
AAAAAAAAAAAAAAAAAAAAAAAAAAAAAAAAAAAAAAAAAAAAAAAAAAAATACTTTTACCTTGTTAGGAAATAAAAATAGCACTACAGAGTTGACTATGATAGTATAAGAGTTTAAACAATTAAATCTTAATATTCAGAAATCCATGCATGGCATGGTGATTGTTAAAACTAAGAAACACCAAACCTGCTAAATTTTCTCAGAGAAGTCCTAGCTAGGCATATAAAACTCTGTTCCTCAATCTATGAACAACCCACTAATGCCGGCCACCTCTTGAAATTTGCAAAATGCTTGAAAATTGAGACATGTACCCATTTGGTTTATATATAAATTTCCTCCTCTCATTTAACAAAAAAAAAACATATCGAAAGATTCAATTGAAAGACTCTTGTGTTATTCACAAAGTCTGTGTACTTTTCTTAAAGTTGTCATTGTTTCTCTATTTTCTGTTTGGTTCACTGAGATTGAATCATTTGTATACGGTGTTTTCTATTTTCTCAAGAAATGAAAAATTGATTTATTTTTTTTGTTCCTGTCTGCCGTTGTTTCTGCGCCTGGGATTAGAAAAAGTTTTTTTCTTCTTTCCCAATTTATTACGTGGTTGTTGTGCTCTGCATTTTTTCACCACAGGGAATAATAAATTCCAACAAGGATTTTTTTATGTTTTTGAGGTTTACGTCTCTCATATAATTATGCAGTGTGTCAAAGGTTTGTCACATGGCTGTTTCTAGTTAGTGTTATGTATGTATGTTGTGTCTATGTATGTGATATTATCAGATTACCATCTGAGGATCTGTTTTGAGGTATCAATCGAGAATATTTGATCTTGAGATGTATCAAAATATCGGTTGGCCGATTTGTTTGAGATGTGATTTCCCTTTAAATCAATAAATCTATTTATAGAATTAGGCATCTTTTTTTTTAGAAGCTTGTTGTTGATCCAACTTCTTGGCAGTTAGGGCATTGAAAACAGGAATCAATTTGAATTTCTTCATCAAGCCCAAATCCAAGATAAAGTATGGGACCAAAAGCATAACGTATTTCATGAAAAAGGCCTTTGACCCTCTGTACACGTCGACTGGGTCGTTTCTGGCATTCGATTGCAAACCGCTGATGTCGGTGATAATCTGTGCGCAGTAGACCCGTGGGTCCATAGGCTTGTTGTTTTTAGCCATTTTTTGTCTGTACGTAAAGGCATCCAACCCTTCTGGGAAGTTGTACACGCTGTGCGCAGGCAAGTCTCTAGTGTCTGCAATGTCGGTGTTGACACCGCCTGTGACTACGTTCAAGACTTTGACTCCGAACGGTTTCATTTCCAAATGCAACGTTCTGGCGTACTGGTGGATGGCAGCCTTGGAAGACCCGTACACGGACCCAAATGGGAATGGAGCAATCCCGGCCAAGGAACCAGTAAAGGCAATTACGGGGACACTGCCTTCTTCAGAGGCACTGTTGATTAAAAAAGGGGAGAGTTCTCTGGTCAAGTTCATTGGCCCGAAAACATTGACTTTGAACACTTGCTCGATGTTAGCGTTGGTGACATCAAGGGCAGGGAAAGTGCAGCTCTGGCCTGCGTTGTTGTACAAAAGGTCTAGTT
Source organism: Hanseniaspora occidentalis var. citrica (assembly GCA_030573535.1). Lineage (NCBI taxonomy): Eukaryota > Fungi > Ascomycota > Saccharomycetes > Saccharomycodales > Saccharomycodaceae > Hanseniaspora > Hanseniaspora occidentalis. The sequence continues at coordinate 27,638 of JAJMDI010000121.1, forward strand.
TCCCCTCGGCCAACTCTTCGCTGAATCTCTGTTTCAAAGCCAAAATGGCCTTTTCGTCTGTGACGTCTAGTCTGACAGGGATGATAGAGTCTTTCCCGTACTGTTCTTGTAGTTTCTCCAGAGACTCGACTCTTCTGGCGGCAGCATACACTTTGTAGTTCAACTTGGTGACTAGCTGCTGGGTCAACTCGTACCCAATACCGGAAGAAGCACCGGTGACTAAAGCGACTTTTGTTCTTGTGCTGGCAGGCATCTGATAGTATATATTGTTTGGTTATGATTTTTGGTTTGTGTTTTGTACGAACTAGAAAATGTATTTATTAAAATCCGCAGCTCATCAAAGACCTTAATTATTCTCCACACCATTTATATACAAACTTTTTTGCCAGAGAGAGAGAGAGAGAGAGTGACAAACAATAAAAAAATGGGTAGAAAAAAAAACACTCACAAAAAAAAAAAGGAACCCCCACAGCTCAACGTTCGCCTTCTTTCCCCCCTTATAGGACGACCCTGTTTTTGTCTTATAAAGTTAAATTACTGATTTTCATATTCAAGGTATTCAACACAAAAAGACACTAGATTGAACTCATTCTAATCTAATATTTGAATTCGTTAAATTTTAAATTTTTAAATTTTAAATTTAATTATAAATATATAGTTGTCATGAATAAATAGAAAAATAGTAGTAGTAAAAATATCAACTACTGTAAATGAATATAAAGAGAAAATAATAAACCAATTTCAGAGATATGAAAATATACATAAGTGATATTAATATAAGAAAAAAAGATTTCTTTTTTTTTTAATTATGACTGGACGTTGCGTATGAATAGATATACAAATATTTGTTGTTGTTGTTGTAGTTGTGTAGGCAATATTGGCCCGGCTTCATTTGTTTTGATATTTAACTAGTTTAAGCACCAAAGACATCTTTCAAGAAAGCAGCTTCTTGAGCCAAATGTAGACCTTTGGAACCAGCAGCAACAGAAGCACTTGGGTCTCTACCACAGAATCTGACAGCAAAGTCTTTGTATAGGTTGGTTTCTTTCAAAACAGTTTCCAATCTTGGAGAAACGTGGGCCCAGGAACCCATGTTCAATGGTTCTTCTTGACACCAGACAATTTCTTTCAAGTTTGGATAACTGTCCAAGGCTTCTTTCAATTGTGCGAATGGGAATGGGTTCAATTGTTCAACCTTGGTGAAAGCAGTCTTGGTGTCGCCCAAGTCTTGTCTCTTTTTATGTAGAGCAGTGTAGACTTGACCACTCATCAAAACCAATCTTTCAATACCTTCTTTGGCAGCAATAGATTTACCTAATTCTGGGTCTTCAATGATCCATTGGAAGGAACCTTCAGTGAATTCGGTCAATTGGGATCTGGCCAATGGGTGTCTCAACAATTGTTTGGAGAACATGATGACCAATGGTTTTCTGAATTGTCTATGTTGTTGTCTTCTCAACAAATGGAACAAATTGGCTGGAGTGGTTGGGTAGGCAACTTGGAAGTTACAATCTTGATGTTGTCTTTGCAATTTGGCTTCGTCTGGGAAAACTCTTGGGTCTTCGTTAGTCATTTGCAAGTATCTTTCCAATCTACCACTGGAATGTTCTGGACCTTGACCATCGTAACCATGAGGCAAGGACAAAACTAAACCGGATCTTTGTTTCCATTTAGATTCAGCACCGGCAATAAATTGATCAATGATAACTTGAGCAGTGTTGGCAAAATCACCAAATTGGGCTTCCCACATGACCAAGGCGTTTGGAGAAGTCAAAGAGTAACCGTATTCAAAACCTAAAACACCGTATTCACTCAAGGAAGAATTGGAAATAGAGAATTTTTCTGGGTCTTCAGTCAATCTTTGCAATGGAGTGTAGACGTTTTCAGATTTTTGGTCATGCAAGACAGCGTGTCTTTGAGAGAAAGTACCTCTTTCAACATCTTGACCAGAAACTCTGACGTGGTAACCTTCCAATAACAAGGAACCAAAGGCAAGAGCTTCACCAGTAGACCAGTCAATACCTTCACCTTTTTCAACAGATTTCCATCTATTTTGCAAAATTCTTTTCAAATTTTTGTGAACGTCAAAGTTTTCTGGCCATGAGGAAATGGTTTTACCAATTCTTTTCAAAGTTTCTTCGTCAACATTGGTTGGTTCGTGAGGCAAGATTTCAGTAGCCAATTCTTTTGGTGACTTGAAACCTTCCCATGGAGCAGTTAACCATTCTCTGGAAGTTGGTTTGTAATCTTTGCCTTTTTCAAAAGCTTTTTCAAACAAGTCCCAAACCCAAGCTTTATGTTCATCGATTTCAGTCTTGGTGAAAGAACCTTCTTTGATTAATTTTTCAGTGTAAGCATCAATAACAGATTCTTGTTTGGCAATTCTTTGATACATTAATGGTTGGGTGAAAGCAGGTTGATCAGTTTCATTATGACCATGTTTTCTCCAACCAACAACATCGATAATGACATCATGACGGAATTTAGCTCTCCATTCAGCAGCCAAGTTGAAAACATAAGTGACGGCTTCAATGTCGTTAGCATTGACGTGGAAAACAGGAGCGTTGTAGGCTTTAGCAATATCAGAAGGATATTGAGTAGATCTGGCCATTCTTGGATCAGTGGTGAAACCAATTTGATTGTTAGTGATGACATGAACAGTACCACCGGTGGAATATTTTGGCAAGTTGGCAAAACCCATGGTTTCGTAAATAACACCTTGACCAGCAAAAGCAGAGTCACCGTGCAACAAAATTGGCATGGCTCTCTTGTGGTCGTGGGCATCACCTTTGTAATGTTGAATAGCTCTTGTTCTACCCAAGACAACTGGATCTTGAGATTCCAAATGAGATGGGTTGGCAACTAAGGACAAGTTAACGAATTTACCAGAAGTGGTTGGTCTTTGGTAGTTCATACCCAAATGGTATTTAACATCACCAGAACCTTCGTATTCATCAGGAGCTTGAGAAGAACCTTGAAACTCGGCAAAGATAGATTCATTTGGTTTTCTAACAACATTGGACAAAACATTCAATCTACCTCTGTGAGCCATACCCAAAACAACATCATCAATTCCCAGTTCAACAGATCTATCAATCAAAGTTTTAATACCTGGAACAACACCTTCCAAACCTTCCAAACCAAATCTTTTGTCATTTGGGAATTTTGTACTCAAAAAAGTTTCAAAAGAAGTGGCCCAAGTCAATCTATCTAAAATTTGTCTTTTTTCATCAACAGAGTATTTAAAAGGACTTGGAACTTCAATTCTTTCTCTTAACCATTCACATTGTTCTTTACTTTGAATGTGAACATATTCAATACCATAAGAAGAACAATATAATCTTTCCATGTTGGAAATAATTTCTCTAATAGTCATTGTTTCTTTAGTTTTAGAAAATCTTGGTAAAATGCCAGGACCCAAAGAGATTTCAGTGTCTAAATCTTTTTCAGTAAAACCATAATGTTCAATAGTCAATTCAACAGGAATTTTTTTAGATTTATCATCACCAAAGGAAATTCCTAATGGATCAATATGGGCTTTTTGGTGACCTCTAACTTGATAAGCTCTACACAACAATTGGACTTTCAAATGCAACAAAACTTTTGGATCAACATTGGATGAAGTTTCAGTAGCTCCCCTGATAGTAGATTCATAATCCAAAGAAGTTGGACCAACAGCAACACTGGTGTTAGAAGCAGCAGTAGGATTCAAAGTGTATGCAGGAGGAGCAACAAATGCAGAAGAAGCTGGAATATTCAAATTGTTCATGTTTTTGAAATATGCGTTCCAAGAAGAATGAACAGAAGATGGGTCTCTGACCCAAGAGTCGTACATTTCATCGATATATGCTGCATTGGAAGTTTGCAAAAAACTATCGGTTGATTGTTGTTGTAATTTCAAATGAGATGTTGAAAACAATCTAGTGTATTGGTTATTTTGTTGGTTTTTCACCATCTTCAAAGTAGATGTGCAGTATTTATTGGCAATTCTACCATTTTGTAACTTGGTAGATTTTCCCAATGCTCTCAACATGTTTTTTGTGTGTGTTTGTGTGTTTGTTTTTTTTTTTTTTAGGAGTTGGGTTCTTTACACTCTTGTTAATTCAATCTACAAAAAGGTTAATAAATCAAGTGTGTCAATAATTTGATTCAAACATCACAAAAAAACTATAGTAATACCAAAATATTTAAAGAAAAGGGTTTTTAATAATTATCAGCATGGTTTTAAGATTGTATAAAAAAACAAAGAATACCAAGCTCATCTCCAGTCGATACAAACATATAATTAAGATTTACTTTTCTTTAATAATTAGTTCCATCATGTCAAACAATCTATCGAACATTAAACATTATATATATACATTAATACCATCAACCTGATACTATAAACCAATTACAATTGACAATATTTTAATTCATCTGTCTTTCTCTTTATTCAATTCTATGTCTCTCTACAATTTATAAACAGCTTGTAGTGTTAAAAATATCTCACTCACTCAAACACAGAGATATACACACAGAGATATACAGAGAGAGAAACAAACAAAATTAAAAAAAAATAAAAAATGTTGGTGTTGATTATTTCGCCTGTCTGTGTGTCTGTATAAATGCGTAGGATAATACATATATGATATTATTTTTAAGTAACTAAATACGGTTTTTACCTAATTAATTACTATATATACTTCTATCAATTTGTGTTCTTTCTTTTTCTCTCTCTCCCCTTTCTTTTCTACCAATAATCTTAATATTAAAATTAGCGGATGTTCGGTAAGCTAGAAGGAAAAGATGATGATGATGATGATGATGAGTACCTTATGTAATTAATATACACAAAATACAAACCATTACCATTTCCATTTCCATTGGGTTTTGTTACAATCTGCTTACTTGTTTCTTTTCATTGTATATAAGGGACCAATTAACACAAGACAATGGGGTATGTGTCACGTGGAGGTTATGTATTGTATGTGTATGTTTATTATCTTCTTATTTCTCTTTTCTTTTATAAAATTTATAAATAGGAGCCGGAATTCGGGGATATTTTTTTTTATTGTTCATTTGAGCAGGAGAAGGGGGGGGGGAGGGACCAACAAAAAAAAACAAAAAAATAAAAAAAAATAAAAAAATCATTTGCACAACATATCCACAAATCGGGAAATGTATAATAGAATGTTGTGAAAACAGATTTTTTTTTTTTTTTTTTTAAATATTCATTGTTGTCACCCGGCTCTTGGCTTCATGTATCTTTGTGAGTGTTAAAGACTGTTTTTAGTTGTTTTGTAGTTGAAATGTGAAATTCTAGAAGCAATGATCACGTGAAAAAAATTGTTTTTACCTAGTGGTTAATAGGTTTCTTGAACTGAAGAATCATCATGATGTTACTGGTACGTATAGTACTATTATTGGGATACCATAGTTGTATGATGATGTTTTTACTTATTGAAAAAATCAAACATCCCTTATGAATACAATAACAAGAAACGGAAAAAAGAGATATCATATTGTGATCCATTGAATTAAAATTTGGTAAAGGGATCATAAAATATAAAAAATGGAGAGATTACAAACAAAAAAACATGCCTAAAAATAACAAATTGAAATCACTAGTTATTATAGACATGGCTTTATTGTTTCCAAATTTTTTATTTTTAATGACCTTGTGGTAAACGTAAAGGAATGATTCTATTTTTGAAATCATAAAGTAACGTTTCCACTGAAAGAAGAGTTTTTTGAGGGTAGGTGGGTGGGAGCGCAAATATATATATAAAAACACATTGAACCAACAATTGGTGCAAATAAAAAAAGAAAAAAAAATCTCGTATATAATAAAAAACAATCATCATTGAAAATGAAATGATTAATGAATGCAAAAACAAATAAAACCAGTAACATTCTCTCTGATATCCTATGTGTTCTAACAATTGACATACTCTTTTCTTTTCTTCTCTTTCTCCAAATGACAAAATCATAACTGAAAAAACACTGTATGATGGAAACATAATTGGTGACTAATAAAATGATTTTAATAAAAAAAAAAAACTCAAACTTAATTTCAATTAAAACTCTTCTTTCAAATAAAACCCCTGGAAATCAGATTGAATTCTTTTTTTTTTTATATCACATTGTACTCATAACCAACCATGTTTATATCACCACATACTAACGTGTTTATTATATTCTCAAAAATTATATCTGATTTGTAATTTTATCGTATTTCTTTTTTTGAAAGGAAAAAAAGATCAATTGCATAGACACTGAAATAAAACAACTAATGTACATTTATGAAGAAAAATTTTAGAAAAAAACCAAACATAGATAAAACCCCATTACTAGACATATGATACACCAGCTAGTAATATTTTTATGCTGTTATATTTAAATTTTTTCCAAAATTTAAGCAGCTTCTTCAATAACACCTTTTTCAGAAACATAGATACCATCCAAAAACTTTCTGATATCCTTGTTTCTAGCTTTACAGATTTGTTGGATATCAGCAGCGTTTTGGGAAACGTTTTCAACAGAGTTGCCAGTTAAGATCAATTCATCTTTTTGAACAGTAGAGAATTCAACGGTAACACCTTCTCTGACTGGAACCAATCTGACTTTTTTGTCACCCAAGTAGTTTCTGATTTCAACAAATTTAGCACCGTTTTGTTCAATGACGTTGACGTTGATTGGGAAATGCGCATAGACGTATCTCATCTTGTATTTGTAACCTTGAGTAACACCAGTGATCATGTTGGTGACCAAAGATTTAACTGTTCTCAAAGCAGCAACGTGCTTTCTGTCACCAGAGTGGACGGTGATTTTGATTTGTTTAGCGGAAGCTTGAGAGAAAGTGACGTCAATGTGTTTCAAAGCTTTGGTCAAAACACCTCTTGGACCAGTGACTTTAACGTTTCTGGCTTTGATTTGAACGGTGACACCTTCTGGGATTTCAATAGTTTGTTCGGTTTGAATGTATTTCATTGTTGTTGTGTATGTGTGTATGTGTGATTCGTGTTTCTCGTGGTTTTGTCCCTTGTCTCCTACTTTCTGCAATAATTGAGCCACAACTTCTTACAGTGCATATATTTCACTGTATACTCCAACAAAACAAACTAAAGAATGAAAAATTTAATAAATATCTCAACTGGTTTTATTCAGTCTGTTTTTTTTTGCATTTTCCAAATTCAGAAATTAATTATCCTAATTGAGAGCTTATGGCAAAACGTGACAACATTAACTCTCCTCAAAGAAAAAAAGTTACTTTTTTTATGTTGAGTCAAACAAAAAATATAAAAACATGTATGGGTGAGTTGAAAAAAAAAAAATATATAGAGTCATAAAATAAAATATTATTCAATTCTTCATAGATAATAAATCAACTGTTTAAAAGGTAATTTATATAAATATAATATTTTTACAAGTTATAAAGATAAAAACAGCTGTTAAAGGTAATAATAGATTATTGAGAGTTTGAGAGTTTAAAACGACTAGGAAAAATTCTCGCTCCAATGGTCAGTAACGTATTTTTGCAAAAATAACGCATCGTTGTGAACCCAAGACCCTTCTTCATTATAAAGCTGGGCGTTCGAAAATATTGCTTCAAACGCTTGTTTCAACTCTTCAACACTAGTAAACTCGCCCTTACGACTCATATCTAAAATCGTTTTAATGGCCATAGGGGATTTAATAACTTCATAATAATCTGGGTAAAGTTTAGCGTTTGGTAATTTTTCAAAAATGCCTAAAAGTGAGTGGTCATCGGTAGGATCAGTCAAAGTTCTTAAATTTTCAACAAATTTTATAACCTCAGGATTAAATGAACAGGCACTAATCGTTGACTTTTTACTCTTTTTCACTTTAGGATCAATTTCGGAAGTCTCAAAATTTGATGTTAAATCGTCCTTTTGACTCACGGTACGTCTTGATGGTCTTTTAGAGACTGGTTTATCACCATTCAACAAAGGTGTCTTCGGTAACCTAATTTTGACAATTAATTCTTGTTTTTTCAAGTCAGGCTCCGAAATCTCAACCAAATTGTGAGAAACAGCACTTTTATCGTCTGAGGAATTGGAATATTCTGACAAATGTTGATTTTCCTCTGTTAAGAAATCACCAGAAGAATTTCTAGTTCTGCCAGTGACAACGCCGCCTCTTCCACGACCTCTACCTCTACCTCTACCTCTTCCACGAGTATTTCCTCTGGTAGAAACAGGTGCTGAATAACTGTCATCATCATCAGAATTTTTGCTTTCATCAGGGTATTCTTCAGTTGCAAAAGAAACTTTTCTTGCCTTTCTTGTTCTTCTTGTGCTCTTGCCGTCCACGTGGTGATCAACAAAATCAGGTTCGGCGTCTTTGTCATCCTCGTCATCATCCTCTTCATCGTCGCTGGAATCACCTTCTACTCCATTACGTCTTCTTTCCATTCTTCTACGTTTTCTTGCAATAGCAGCATCAACAGTATCATCATCATCATCCACTGCTCTTAGCCATTGTTCTTCAGTTAAACCATCATCATAATAAACTTCCTTCTTTCTTTCTCTAACTCTACCCAAGTTTTCAGCAGTCTTGACTGGATTGAAATGATGGCTCACGTCTTGAGTGAAAACCTCTGGCAATTCATCTTTCAGTATTAATCTTGGCAATGGATCCTTTCTACCTTCCAACTTTGCCAACTCTTGAGCAGCTTTGAGCCTTTCTGCATCCATTTGAACAAAAAGATCTCTTTCTTCTTCACTTCTTGCCATAATGTCGTTGATTTCGTCGTCATCTTCCATTTCGGGTTGATCATCTATATCTCTTTGGGATTCAACTTCTAACAATTTCTTTAAAAATTCTTCTCTTTCTTCATTAGTAGCATCATTGTTAAATTTACCAGCTTGAATGACTTTACCATCTATATCCAATTTTTGCATAGCTCTTTCCAAAATAATTTCTTCGATCGAATCGTTGGTGATCAATCTCAAAATTCTAACCTCATTCTTTTGACCAATTCTATGGGCTCTATCTTGAGCTTGTAAATCTTGATGTGGATTCCAATCACTATCAAAAATAATAACGGTATCAGCCGTTTGCAAATTTAAACCCAAACCACCAGCTCTGGTAGATAGCAAGAAACAAAAATATTCAGAATTAGGAGCGTTAAATTCTTTTAACATATCAGTTCTGTCATCAGCTTTAGTACCACCATCCAAACGCATATATTTCAAATTTCTCATTCTCAAGAAATCTTCCATGATATTCATGACCGAAGTCATTTGAAAAAAAATTAAACATCTATGACCAGTAGCTTTGAATTTAGGTAAAACTCTGTCTAACAATTCAAACTTCCCTGAAACTCTAGTCAACAATTCAGTATCCCATTTCCCAGTAGGGTTCAGAACTCTCTCAACTTCATCAAAAACAAAAGGATGATTACAAATTTTCTTCAATTGCATGACTTTATTATTCAAACCTTTGACACCAGATTTGCCTTCTTTGGATTGTCCGACAAATAAAGCGTTATGTTTAACCATCTGCTGATATAGAATTTGTTGTAATGAAGACAACTTACATTTGATGACCTTTTCAACTTTGTCTGGTAAATCCTTTTCGACTTCTTTCTTCAATCTTCTCAACAAAAACGGTCTCAACACCATATGCAATCTTCTAATAATCAACAAAGTTTCTTCTTCATTCAAAGATAAATTTTCTTGAGTACCGCTTTTAGCAAATGGGGTATTAAACCACTCACTGAAAGTTTGAGAACTTTTAAAAATTTTTGGTAAGACAAAATTTAATAGTGCCCATAATTCAGGTAAATTATTTTGTAATGGTGTACCGGTTAGAATTAATCTATTCTTAGATTTATAGAAATGAGTCAATGTAAACGACAACTTAGATTGAGAATTCTTCATTCTGTGACCTTCATCAATAATCATGTGAGCCCAGTGGTGTCTCGCTAACATAGACTTATCTTTGATAATATATTCGTATGTCGTCAGTAAAACATCAAAGTTACCCACTCTGATATCATGTTGCATTAATTTTCTTTGATTAGGCGTACCTTTATAAACAATCGTTTTCAAACTTGGCAGCCATTTTTCAAATTCAATTGTCCAATTGGTAATAGTTGATAATGGCACAATGATTAAAAATGGAGATCTTTCTTTTTTCACCTCATACAAATAAGAAACTAAAGAAATACTCTGAATGGTTTTACCCAAACCCATCTCATCGGCTAAAATACCATTCAAATGATTATTATATAAAGAAACCATCCATTCTAAACCTTTCAATTGATATTCCTTCAAAGTACCACCAACTAAACCAGTAGGTTGTTTCGTAATTTTTTCCTGAATTTTATGTGCAGCACCGTAATAGTCTCTTTTCTCTCTATCGTCTTTCACCACTTCAGTAGAGTCCGCTTCATCCGTACTGTTGGCAACTTTAGTTGAGTCTTGTTGAACTTTAACAGCTTTCGCCAAAGAGTCCAAAAATACGTTTGTTTGTCTTAACAAATGAGTAATTCTTGTATCCTTTGTTTGATCCAAAAGTTTCATATAGGCTTCTTCATCATTAGATTTCAAAGCTTGTAATCTCTGTTTGGCTGTTCTTTCTAACCTCTTTTGTTCTTCTTTTTCAGCAACTTGGTGATAGTTCAAACAAGATGATCCCAAAACTTGTGAGCCTAATCTTTTGTTTTGAAAGGATGAGTCCACTTCAGTGATATTTTCTATTTTAGTATTGATCTTAAATAAATTTAGTTTTCTTTTCTCAGCCAACTCCTTCATTCTCTTTTGTTTCTCTAAATCTTCAATTAGTTTGGTGGTATGCGGTATCACATTTTTCTCTTTAATTGCCACAGATCTTTGAGCAGCAAGTGTGATTGGATTATCACAAAGAGTTTCCTGTTTGTAATGTGATTGAGCTGCAACAGTATTGATAATTTTTTGTCTTAAATGTTTTTGTAGGGTTAACAACTGCAAAGATTTTAGCTCCACAATAGCCTTCAATTTCAAAGAATCAATGTTTTCTGGAATATCATCGCCATTATAAATATTTAAAGCTTCGCTTAATGACAAAGTACCAATGTTTGCAGGCAAAGTCTCCAAGTGCTTAATTCTTTTTGCTATTTGTTGGGAAACCTTAGTTTCAACGTCAGAATCACCCAGATGTTTCCAATTTGGGTCTTGTTCATTAAGTAGGGTGTACCCTAGCTCAAAATAATCAACCAATTCGCTAAATTTTTTTATGGAGGGGACTCCTTTAGAGGTTGTTAAACTTGTTTCCATTTGAGAGATGTCATCAGACAATAGGTCATCGGAAAAATAAATTTCTTTCCCAAGTAATTGAAAGGCAACTAACTGTCTATCTAACAATTCGTGATCGATTTCTTTATCTTGCTCTTTATTTGTCAAATTTTCATTAATGACATTTTTCATTTTAATGTAGTTGTCCTCGTCTACAGAAATTTGACTGAAAACTTTGTCGATACTTTTCAGTTCAGTAGACTTGCATATTTTGACAATGTCGGATTCTTTCAGAGAATTTGCGGCGTCATTGTTTAAAATTTGTGAGTTAATTTCATCTTCTTTTAATTCACTATATCTTTTCAACAAACAATTCAGCTGTGATCTATCCGCTGGTAATGGTAGTTTAATTTCTTCAATTTCAATTTGAGGTTGAGTTGGAGCATCGTTAGAAATTGATGAAACACTGACAACAGAAGAGTTTGGATCGACACCATTTGTTGTTTCATCGAAAGAAATATTAGATTGGTCTGTCATTGTACTCGTAATGTCCTGTTAATATGTCTTTTTAATGATTTTTGAAAGGTATTTTAGAGAAAAAGTCGCAAAAAATAAAACGCTAAGCTAGTTTTTTTTCCAATTGGTTTGACTCGAGTGTTTCAATTTTTGCTGGATATATATGTCTTTATATCCTAGTGAATATCTTGAAACTACAAAAAAAATTCAATGATCTTGGTCTTCTTTGATTTCTGAACGCTGATTTCTCTTAGCTTAGAATAATCTCTTTTTTGGTTTCATTGTTTACCTTGGACCTTTTGCATTAAAAAAAAAACATTCAAACGAAGATTCACACTGACACTTGCTTTCTCAAAAAAAAAAACCAGAGAAAAAAAACAAAATAAACAAAAAAAAAAAAATTTTCGTGTGTGTTGAAAATTATGTGAGAAAGGTTAATGGTGGGGTAAGTGAATTAGCAAATTGTTAATTCATCATCCAAGACCTTATTTGTTTAGTTAGAAATGCGCTTTAGTTATTATCAACAAGAGAAATAAAAAATGAAAACAAGGTGTTCAACTTGAACTTAGTACATTAAGTATGTCTTGGTGTCTACATTTAAAACCTTTCTGGCTGGCTTGCCTTTCATGTAACAAAATTTTAAAAAAAAATCTGCCGTTAAAAAAATATACATTTTTTGTTTATTTTTTGAAATGGTAATTTTACTGTTGGCAAAAGCAAGTTGCTTAATTTCAAAGATAAAATAGGTTTAAGAAATATAAACAAAGCATGGCGAACAGAAATGTAAGCAATGAGTGTGAATATTTGACCCAAAATACAATTAATAAGATCTGGAATATCATCACACACACACACACACACACACATATATATTTCAAAAATTACTCTTGTGTATACTTTTTATAAAGGGCCTAACGTATTTGGATAAATCAAAAATAATGGTTGTTTTAATGATAATGAGATGCCAAGAGAATAAGCCCATGCGTCTTATACATATGCTTTGACTATTACACATACTTTCTTATTACTGATTGTGCCTTTTTTTATTTTAGCGAGTGCTAATCTGACGAAGAATGGCCTCACAACCAGTGCCAACTAAACCCTTCGATTGTTCCCAAGACACAATTTCTCAATACCCAGACGTAGTTACCCGAATAGTTTTTAGAAAGGCTCAAAACTTTTCTTTTTTCTTTTTTAAACAGTTTCTTGAAAAAATGAACTTTCATCAGGCTGATTTGTGATGAGAGACATAGTTACATGTTCAATCTAATAACAAAAATACAGAGACTCCAAAAATAAGCCACCGCAAACAAACACATGTCAGTATCCCATTTCTCTCAATCTGCATCCAAAACATTAGTAAACAATTTGCTAGACTCTGTTTTGCCAGGTGTTTCCACCATTACCAAATCTGACAAGAAAAATTCTACAAAAAATTCTATCCGTAAAAAGAAAAATTCTGTCCAATTAATTAATGAAAACCTGAAAAAGAGAGTTTTGGTGGAAGATTTGAATACCCATAGCATTATAAAAAAATCAAAGTTACAGAATAAAAAACAGATAACATTAAAAAAGAAAAACGATGACTGGTACAATGCTCAAGCAAAAATCAAATTATTAAGAGAACATTATGATAATAACGAATTGACTAAAGAAGAAGAAGTTCTTTTAAAGAAAAGAATTGATAAACAAGTGAAAATCCTAAAAAGATGGGATTTAGACGAAGATTTACAAGATGAACTAGAAGAATTACAAGAAGATATTTTAAGCGTGACTGAATCTAATAAATCCGATTCCAAGTCTAGAAGATTGAAAAAGAAATCTAAAACATTTAATTCCAAAGCCTCTCAATCTAAAAATAAGAGATCAGGTAGCAAAGATCATAGATTTGAAGGTTTGACCCCAGGTTTGGCTCCAGTAGGCATGGATGACGAAGAAAGTTCGGATGAAGGCTATTAAAGATCGATTACATATATTAATACGTAAAAACACACACACACATATATGTAAAAGAATTAGATTATATTTTTGAATTTAAATAAGAGTGAAAGAAATTAGATTAAAGCTTGTCCTAACTCATAATAAGATTGTCTGGCATCAACACCAGCTTTTCTGATTTGTCTTTTTGGATCCTCCAAACTGACCTCCAATTTAGAAATAATATCTTTTTTGTAAGGCTGCAAGTGGTTTATTGGAATATATGTGGTCAGAATTTGTAATATTTCTAAAGCAAGCAGTCTAACTTTAACAGAGTTGTGTCTGTTTTTGAAGTCAATCAATTCCAAGCATTTTTCAATCAATGTATGGGTATGCTCCTTCAAAACCTCAGATTGACTTTCTAAAATATCCTCAATGGTTTGTAAAGATGAAGCTCTAACATCTGAATTATTGACATCCAAAGCTTGAATCAATAAAGGCAGAAGCTCAACAGTAAATGCTGTTTTAATTTGAATTGGTGTACTTTTCAAAATGTAGGACAATGAAGTTAAGTATCTAGATTTAAGCTCAATATTGTCAGTAAACTTGAAATTTTGAATTAGGTTTGGAACAGTGATATGAAATAATTTTTGTTTATGTAAAATTTTAATTCTCAAATTGTTCCGATTTTTTAATTTTTCAAAATTAGGCAAATCAATAACTAGAATTGAAAAACACCTACAAGCAATTGATCCATATCTCTCGTCGTTTAGTAAATTGATCAAAAAAACCAATTTTTCTTTAATCTCTTTACTGTTTTGTAAAATCAAACCTTTTGCCAACCAAAATAATATTTGAATATCGCCGTATTTCGTCAAAATATCTTCAAAAGAACTTTGTAATAGACTTTCATTTTTATTAACTAGAATAGAAGATAATTGATAATAACCAAGTCTAACATAGTTAGAAGTAGCTTGATCCATATTAGAAACAAGTCCAAAAATCTCATGAAAATGTTCTTCGACCTTTGAGATATCAATTCCCAAATCTAATGCAGATAATATTTTAGTGAATGGAACAACCATTTGGCTTGGGCTTGAAAATACAGGTGTAATCGCTTTAAGAATGTAATTGTTATAATAGTGTTGCTGCTTTGAAGTATCCGATTTCGCAATTGTCAAAAACACAATATTACTGACTAGTTCTAAAATACCATCATTTTCATAAAGTTCCTGGTTGGAAAACAAAGTTTCATACAAGTCCCTCATAACAGATGCTTGTATTTCATCGTCCATATCACCATCAACAGAGCTAACTAATTTGAAAATTGAGCTTGACAACAAAAAAAAATAGTCTACATCTGCCTGAATTTGTTTAGCGATATAACTTAGACCAACAATACATTCTTTCAAGAATAGATTTTTCGAACAAGTAAAGTCAATGATAATTCTCAAAATTTTTTCTCTGCTATATGCAGGTGACAAAGAACCATTGGTTTCTTTTTGATTTAAACATCCAATCAATTTGTCAACAGTCATCTCCTTAACAATACTTTCATGCTTTAAAGCTATTGATTTCAAACCTTCCAAACAGGCAAAATAAATGTTTTTATCTTCTTCACACAACAAACTTTCTGTCAAGTATTGAACAATCATATAAACTTCACTTTCAACTAAGTAGTTTTCCATGGTAACCAATTTTGCAAATTGAACAACACTTAATGTTTTTATAGCAACTTCATTCTTCGAAGTGCTTGTTAAAGCTTTACTTAGAAGAATTAAGATTTCATCTTTATATTTCAACAATTCGCTTTCTTCTACTTCGTGAGAATCAGTTATTTTGTAAACGTTAATGTAACTATCAAAAAAGAAAGATATGTTAAGTAGTGACAACCTCATGGATTCCAAATTCATATCAGCTAGTTTTTGTTCAGCTTTTTCAGATTTGAAAAATGTAGGCAACATATAAGTCATTACTTTGTTGAAGGCAATTTTGTTTATTGAAGCTATAGAAGCTAAAATTCCACAACTTTGCTTCAAATTTTTTTCATTAATGAAATTGTTTTCCAAATCTTTATAAACTTTTTTTAATACAATATCAAAACTTTCTCCTTGTTCATGTAGTAAGAATTTTTTGCATAACGCAGACACAACATCAATACAAACTTGATAGTTGTTAAATTCCTCTTCATCCAATTTGTCCTCTCCGTTATTTCTAATTATATCAAATTTCAAGGCTTCCCAAATTTGAAGCCAAAATTTTAACACACTTTGAAACTCGTACTTTTCGATGCATTCTTTCATAGTCAATAGTGTGTCGTTTTTAACAGAAGGAGAAGAGGCAGCCATTTTATCAATCAAATTACCAAAACAATCATCGTCAAAAAAAGTACACTGAGAAATAGCACGTCTTAAAGCCAATTTTAAATCATTATTACTGATTTTATATGGATCGTTTTTTGGTGGCTTGAAAGTGATTGGAAAATAACAAAATAGTATATCAAATAATTCCTGAGATTTTTTAAACACAATATCTCTAGATAAATTAGAAGTTATCTTTTGGTTCAGATTGAAAGATAACATCAAGTTTCTTGGATCCTTTTCCCTGTTAGCAACATTTAAGAAAGTCTCAATATACAACTGAGCAACATTAGAATCAGATATCGCAGTTAAGGAAACCCACGTATCCTTGAAATTTTCAAATATGCAATCGACAAGTAAAAATATTTCATATCTTACAGATGCCAAATACTGGTTTGGATTGTAGTCCTCTTTTAGAAATGTCAACAATTTTGTTAATGATTGTTTCCCAGTGTACCATTTCATTGAAACGATTGATTTTAGACCACTGATTATTTCTTTGACACATTCTAAATCATCAAAATCATATTTTAATTTATTATTGTAAAACTCAAAAATAGTTTCACAATCATTGATATTCAAACTTTCTTTATTCAAACTAGATAAAGTCCAACTTAAAAAGGAAATACCCATTTTTCTCTGATTTTCATCATCTGAAACCATTTCCTCTCTTAGTAACATTACAACGTGTAATAATTTTATTTCATTTTTAGAGTCTTCTACCAATTTAGCCACGTTCAAGCATGATTTTTCGCAAACCTCTTTATTGATATTCCAATTCGCCTTGAATATGTTGAATTCGGAAGCAAGTGTGTCTTGCAAGCTCATTACTGCTATTTTTGTTGTTCAAAATATGAAAGTGAGAGATGAGTGCTTTTTGTGAGGTTTTTTAGTTTTGTTTAATTCAATAAGAATAATTTTGAACTATTACAACCATAAATTTTAATTGCCTTATTCAACAGAGAACTTTAATATGAACTCAACATTGTCATGAATGTTCGTGAAAACTCTTGTGAGCACCAAATGGGTGTATTTTTCTCCCATCGTTGTGTTGTAGGATTATTAATCGACGTGGAGTACCCGCACCATAAATAAAACATTGCTTTAAAAGAAAAAAACCAACATGAAACGCCGTTATTTCTAAGACATCATTCAGCCAAAGGATTCAATTTATCTTTTTTTCGAAACAGAAAGAAGATATACAAGAGTTATGTGATCTCATATTGTTTACTTCAGCTAACGCTATAGATGCAATTTCTTGAAGATTCCCAAGTAAACATTTCTTATCTTCTTCCCTTATCTCCCACATGGTGTAAGCTTTGTGACCATAGGCATAGATATTAAAAAATCCCAAAAAACCTAAATCAATTCAAACTAAAGCGTAAAACAAGAAGTTTTGTCAAAATACATATATTCAAGAACCACATTACATCTAACGCAGGTAAAACTATGGATTCTCAATATTCTTTCCCACAACCAAATACAAATTTGCCATCAATGCATTTAACTAAAGATGAGGAATATGCAGAGCATATGAATGGGGCACAGACACACCAGGTAGATATACCCGATATTGTACAAAACACTGATTATCAAAGAGGACAATTATTTCAAAACGTAAATTTTGACGTAAACAATACGGAACAAACCGACAATCCTCTGAGAAGACCTACAATTAATGCTCATCCTAGTATAAGAACTATAAGCTCAAATTTTTCAAATCAATTGTCTAATACAACTGCAATCATTCATTCACAATCACCTGCCAATGAAAGATCTCTGAGTCCCGAAGCTTCGTTGAACACATCAAACAAATTATTTCAAAACTCTTTAAATGTCGAGGGACAAGATTTTCATGGTGTTACTAATACAACCCAGGTAGAAAAATCACAGAATCAGAATACATCAACAAATCAAAGCCAAACACCGAATGTCTTGAATACACAATCATCTCAACTTGAAACACCCACACCAATGAATACACAATTTATCATTAACGATCATGCACAGGAGGTAAGGCAGCAATTAGCTACAGACTGGAAACAACCTTCTGAGTATGCGCTACACATTTTGTTTACAAAATTTGTGAGATACGCAGAGGCAATGTTGAATCATTGTTTGAAATACCCGTACGATCAGGAGCCGCCAATTGTTGATATTTTGGGAGAGGGAGCCAACGAGGACTTTGATAAAGTTATTGATTCTTTGGGATATATTTCAAGAAATAATCTTAAACCGGTTATTGACGCAATGATGTTTTGGAGAAAATCAAAGTCACAAGCCGCACTAGAAGCTTCAGATAAATTGGATCAAATCATCAAAGAATATGATGTGATATATGCTGATGGCCTTAGTTCTGCCTCAAAAGTAGCTGGTACAAATAACAGTAATACACATAGAAAATCATCCTTGAATGCATCTAAGGCACAACCTTCACAATTTAACCAAAGTACTGCCAATATTTTGAGGTCTTTACACAATCAAATTGAAATGCAACGAGAGCTTGCATTTTTGGCAGATAGAAAGTCGATGATCAGTATATACATTTTGTCTAGAGTGTTGATTGAAATATTGAAACAAGGCTTGCCAAATGAAACTAATCTAACATTATGTGCTAAATTAGAAGAGATAGTTTTTAACCAGCTAAGGGCTACTGATCCACAAGCGATTTCTACAAGTATCATTAGATCTACAAATTGGAATAGTTTTGCTGAACTTTTGGGCTGGATAAGTGACAAGAATTTCATTTCTGTCAGCGATAGATTTGTTGCAGCACTTGAAAAACTCCCTTCAAATTTAACGCCGGATCAAGAGTTGAGGTCACACTTGTTGATTTTAGGAATGAGATATTTAAAGTTGAAAAATTATCCTTTGGAAAAATTTGAGGAGGGTGCAGATTTTGTTCATTCCTTAGCCAAGTTTTTTTCTAAATGTGGGAATACAACTTTAATATGTGCATATGCTGAGGTTCTCACTCAATTAATTTTACCATTGGCAGGATCTTTGAGTGCTGAAGTTAATCACCCAATTTGGGTCGAAGGTATGGAACTGATCTTAAAGACATGCAATAAATTGAAACCAGATACAAAGTATACTGCTAGTTTATTTAAGCTTAAAGTAGCCGCTCTGTGTGTTTCTCCTCAAGAATTGTTTAGCTCTAAATGGATGGACCTAATTGACAATAGCTCCCTAAAGTTGAAGTCAAAAAGCGTCGAAGAAAGAATCAATTTTGCTGTTGGGGTTTCTAGACTAGTTTGGGTTTATTTATTCCGTTGTACAGAATCACTTAACAATACAGAGAAGTCTTTGAAACATTTGTTTAAATTGTTGACATCCACGAAAAAAAAAGAAAGTTGGCTAACTATTGACCCAATTTTGATCAATGCTATTGTGGATATTCTGGTTAGTGTTAGCTATAATCACAAAAGTTTAGTAATTGAAAATATAATAGTTCCTTTGTTAAAATCAGGATTCAGTGGATCAATAGACAATTTGCAATATGAAAAGTTGTTAATTGTGATAAATGCTTACAAAGGGTTGCTTATGTCGAAAGACAGACCAGAGTTCCCTGCCTTAGAGAATAGAGAATACATAATTAAACTGAACGACATCTCGATTTTACCATCAGCATCTAATTTTGTTGATTATGAAGAAATATCTACTACTTTAAACAAGCTATTTTTGATGCTTGACTCAGTTATGGGCTCAGAGGTATGGTCTCCGGAAAATGAGCATTTGAGAACCCCATCAACTCCATTTCAACATATACCCAGTATTTTTAAAAATGCCGGGAATATAAACGGGCTTGGAAATTTATCTAGTACCTCCAATGAACAAGCAAGTTACTTCAACTTTCATAATATTAATAATGATGCAACTGGGAAATCAGCTAGATTTTTAAATGCGATACTTTTTTCCAATTTAATTACAGTGATTCCTTGTTGCTCAGTGGTTTCACAACACATCTCATTAAAATCAACTATTGAGATCCTATCTAGAAATGCAGTTCATGAAGAACAAGAAATCTGCAAATCGTCAATTCTGGCTCTTAAATCATTGGCGGCTAAGAATAGCCCATACACTTTGATAACTTGGTTTGCCAAATATTCTTTTGATTTTGATGAAAAAACACAGTCGAGTTATGATTTCTCTTATTTAAATTCAGGGGAATACAAACAATTGCTTATGGTTTATATTGAAATCTTAGAATGCTGGCTAGAAAGTTTTAAAAAATCAGCTACTGATGTTAAAGAACGAGAAATGGGTCTGGACGGCATTCATCTTCCAATAAAAGATGATCCTGCTACTGACAATGTAGAATCTATTATAATGGAAGAAATGGAGTATAAAAATATTTGTACAGTCATGGAAGAAGTTGAGGGCAATGGTTTGTTTTTCTTATGCTCTTATGATGCTTCTATTAGACAACTGGGTCTACACCTTTTGACCATAGTTTCTAAATTTGATACAGCATTGTCTGTCAGAAGAGTTGCTTTTGAAAAAGACCATAGAAGAACATCTTCATTCAAATTTGTTCCTGAAACAGGTACCAGATTGATTGATTTGCTGAACAATTTAGAATATTCGAGCCTTGTTCCTGCTAGTGTTTTGAGTAAATTTAGTGCTGCTGAAAAACAGAGATTAACAAAATTAAGTGCAAAACAAAAACATGGCGTTTTAACTAAATTAGCTGATAGTGATTATGGTGTTGATGCTGCATTATGGATGAGAGCCTTTCCAAGACTTCTAAGGGTGATTTTTACTCGTTCTCCAATAACAATGGCTTTATGTCGTTCTATTGTTTGTATTAGATTAGTTCAACTACATGACATAATATTATCAATTTCTTCCAATACTCCTAGCCTTAAATTTGATATATCTGAACCCGAAAATTTGGTCAGTCAATGGAAGCTGTATTTAATTGTCGCATGCTCGTTTTTAACATCTACTACCGATCAAGTAATCCATATTCCACAAATCCAAAATCACAAAAGAAAAAAATCTCAACAGCTTTTCACCGTACAACATCAAAAGATCAAATCGGCTACTTCTATCTTTAAAATGGTTTTACCTCTTTTAGGAACAAAAAATACATTAATTAGGGATGCAATTATTACAGGTCTTAGCGCAATCAATATTAATATATACAAAGCATTTCTAGAAGGAATTTACAAATTACTGAGCTCTTGGAAATTTGAAAGCAGTTCTAATACAGCTAGAATTGAGTTGTTTCATATATTGACTACTTGTTCGTCTTTTTTGGAAGATTCTATGATTTTTGAAGATGAATGGATTATGAAGACAGTTTCCCATTTTTTACAGCATGCTAAAACTTTCTTACACGACGATAGGGTGCAATCTTCTTTAACCTATCAACCGTTGAGATTGTATTTTTCAGAGTTACTATACAAGTATTACAATTCGGTAATGAATATTCCGCAGTATATGGAGTATTTGTTCCCGTTTGAAGCTAGGACATCATGCTTTAATTTTTTAATGGAATGGTGTGGGCATGGTGAATACTCAGGTGTTTGCAGAATGAGATACGAAAATATGATTCAACGCTATTCGGGATCTAGGGACTATACTTCCATAGCATCGTCAGTTGAATTTTATAGGACGAAATTGGAAAAGTCATCTTTGGAGACCATGGTGGAACTATGCAAAGGTCCAGTGACTTATACATTTACTGACACTACTGACGATGGTCATCCGATAAAAATTTCTTTTAACCTACATGGTTTGTTGGATTGGATAAATATATTATTTTTGTCGTCAGAAAATAAAATTAGGGATTTGGGATGTGCTGCTCTTAGTAACTTATTGGACACAAATTTGAAAAATAAATTGCTTTATGAAAGTGTCCTACAGCAGTGCTTTTTTTACAATGTTTCGTTGGATGTCACCGAATTGTATTATACTACCATCTGTAAATCCTTATTAAGAGATACAAATTTGAAATTGGTAATTGACGAGGAAGATGCTGTGACTTTAGGGTTATTTGGTGTCATCAGTAAAAAAAGAGAAATAAGGGCTTTTGCAATTGATTTGCTATCAAGAGTTGAGATGGAAAAACACAATTCTACATACACCAAAGTTTTTAAAGAGCGGTTGTTCAATGATTCGATTACCGTATACAAGGCTACTGGAAAAGAAATCTCAAATATTTTTGCCGAATTGCCTTCTCAAATTGAAAGATTCAAGTTGTTTTCGAAAATATGTTTAGTCTTGGATCTTTTGAGTTCTGATTTAAAAGGTGACTTATTGGTCTTATTATATCCATGGGTAAACAAATTTGTTTTGAAGTCTCCAGACGATGCAGATACATATATGATTTTGAATAATGCAATGGGGATCACAGCCATGTGCAATGATAGATTTCCCGTTGAAGTTGAACATTTATGGGTCTCATTGGGAAAAGGAAACTCCTTTCAAAATTACCAGGTCGTTATAGACTTTATTCAAAAAACTTCTTATTCGAGCAGGAATCCCAGATATATTGAAATTTGTAAGGATATTGTTCTTCATTTGAGTAATGTTCCAGGTGGGAGCGGAATAGTCAACATTTTTTTGAATGATTTAGACATAAAAAATACCTTACCAAATAACAAGGTTTTGTTTCAGGTGCCAGAAGACTTACATTTAAAATATGATAGGTTGATCAATGTAGATGAAAAGATTCCATACCATGGTAAAGACGTTTATTTTTCCAAAGTTCATTTATCTACTATATTTTTGGTCAATCTTTTAAATTTGTCGGATGAGTCAGTTGAGAAAAAAGTCCCTCTATTGCTACACATATGTTTGGTATTTTTAGACCATTATATCCCGATAGTGCAGGAGAGCGCCAGTAGGATATTGTGTGATTTAATTTACGCGTTAAATCCCGGACATGAAAAGAGTGAAGTCACAGTTTCCTTGATAAAAAATAAAGCTGAACTTTGGGCTTACAATCAACTGGTGAAAGAAAAAAAAGGTGCAAGATCCCCAAAAGCTATGGATTTGATTGTCAAAAACATTTTATTGATCATATCTGGGAACTCTAAAATTCAAGAGCAATGGCAAAGAATTGCATGCAGATGGGCAACGCTGTGTGCCGTTAGACATATTGCTTGTAGATCTTTCCAGGTTTTTAGATGTTTGGTCACGTTTTTAGATTTGAAAATGCTGAAAGAAATGTTACATAGGTTGTCCAACACAATTTGTGATGACCATCCAGATATACAAGGATTTTCAATGCAAATTTTGATGACTTTCAATGCAATCACTGCAGAGATGTCACCTGAAAGATTGATTGAGTTTCCACAGTTGTTTTGGGCGCTTGTAGCATGTTTAAGCACCACCCACGAGCAAGAGTTTATTGAGGTGCTTTCTAGTATGAGAAAATTTGTTTCTAAAATTGATTTGGATTCACCAGACACAGTTCAATGTTTGATTGCTACTTTCCCTAGTGATTGGGAAGGAAAATTTGATGGTTTACAAACCATTGTTATGAGCGGGCTAAGGTCGTCTAATTCGTATGATTCGTCTTTGCAATTTTTGAATAAATTGAATTCTTTAAAAGATAGTAAGATTATTGCCAGTGGCGAAACCAGAGTATTATTTAGTTTATTATCAAACATGGCTAATCTTTTACAAGGCTTGGATGACAAAGAATTTTTAAACAGTATTACGACAGACTGTGACTCTTTAATTAATTTATGCAACAATTACAATGAGCCTTCTTTGAGCAGGTTGATAAATTCACTAAAGCTGTCCAAATTCAGATCCAAGAAAGATTTTATTAGTCAAGTTACGAGTTACATTTCAAGAACGTATTTTCCTGATTATAGCGGCCAGACTTTAGTTTTTTTGTTGGGTTTGCTCTTCAACAATAAATCATACATCAGAGCGCAAATTTTAGAATTTTTAAAGTATGTTTTTCCTTTGATCGATTTGCACAGACCTGAGTTTGTTGGTGTCGGAGCAGATTTAATTTCGTCTTTGTTAAGTTTACTTTTAACAGATTTTGAACACGAAGCTTTGGAAGTGATCAGCTGTATCAGCTCTATAAATGGTAGCAAAATTGATAAGGATATTTTGAGAATTAGTATGGGGAACAGAGAGATCAAACGAGAGTACACTAGAACAGCGACTTTGTTTGGTATTCCTGATGATGAAAGCGGGTGGTCTATTCCAATGCCGGCTATAACTGCATCTTCCACCAGACACAACGTTCATTCTGTTTATTCTACATGTCATATCAAGGTGAACGTTAGAGCAAAAGCTCCTAAGAAGGTTAATCCCATAACAATTTCACAAACGATAGGTACAAATCCTGTATATCCTCAAATATCAGAAACAACCGTAGTGAAAAGTAATGAAGTTGAGTATAGTTCAAGTGACAATACTTTGTCAAATAATGACAATAATTTAATTGCAGAAGGAGCACCTGGTAAAAATGGTTTAATTCTTCAAAAAAATGAAATCGAAACTCTAGAAGAATTAGTGGAAGAAGATTCAGAAGCTGGAGAAGACGAAGAAGAAGACGAAGAAGAGAACATGTTTTTGAGCAAGAGTATCATTAAAGAAGATGAAGAAGATGAAGACGATTTGAGAGACGAAGAAGGGGATGCGTACGACTATGAAATACAGAACTCACGTGCTGGAGGACTATACAATATTGAAGAGTTTCTTGAAGAAGATGAAGAGGAAGAAAAAGAAGAAGGAGATGATGATGAAGAAGAAGGGGAGGAAGAGAAGAAAGGAAGAGAAGAACTAGAAGAAGAATCTGTTGATTTTGAAAACAAAGCTGGTATTAATTCCTTCTATAATGTTTTTAGTAACAAGAGAAACAATTTAACTTCTAGTGGCAGAGATTTGGACGAACTGGAAGAAGAAAGAAGAATGATGATTTTGTATGAATATCAAACTTCTCCTGAAGCGTATTCTGCAGATGATGAGAGACTGTCAAAATATCGTAATCAAGGCACAGAAGACGATCTTGAAACCATTAATGATATTAACGTCAAAAAAATTAATGTAAAAAGTTCTAGGAGCGGATTTTTATTCAATTATGGGCATCATAATGAAATAGAAAATGATACTGATCAATTAACTATTCAAAAAAATGGAAATAAGAAGAACAAAGCTAAAAAAGAAAAGGAGTGGAAACCAAAAAAACGTTCTTATAAAATAAACAATCTATTGCACAGTAATTATGGACATAAAGGTGCAAATAACAGGGACAATCAAATTGGAGACAAAAAGAATAATATTGATTTGAGTAATGAAGATGCTGATTTTGATAATGAAGAGCTCATTAACAATAGTAGTAATTACAAGAACAATAATATGAATAGAATTGTTGAGTTAAAAACCCCTGTGTTACCATCTGAGTCTAGATTTACTGGAAGTAGGGTTTCTTCCAATGAAAGAGAAACATCACTTTTCAGAAAAACCCCAGAGAGCTTCAAAAATGATTATGAATATGGGATTACATCTCCAAGTGCTATTGGATTGCAACGCAACAACAGTGGTTCTGCTGGGAAATCTATGAAAAACATCATCAGCAGCAAAAGATCTTTGTCACCAAGAATTAGTGGCGGAAACAAATCTTTTTCGTCTCCTTCTAATATAGATAATTATCATTCTGGTGCTTTAACCTCTCCTTCTCGTGGATTTTCTTTCCACTCATTGAAAAACCAAAACAATAATAACATTGTTGCTACATCTACAAATGACAATTCTAATACCAATGGTGTTACTAGCAATGATAAAAACAAAGGAAATATGAACAATAATAGTAACTTTGGGTCGATTCCACACAGTTCATCTGTGAGGTCGTTTAGTGGAGGAATTTCCATTAGAAGCAAGAGCCACTCAAATACAAGTTTAAGTGCATTGACGTCTCCATTGAAAAAAAAAACCAATATTTACAAAACCGATTCTGACAGTAAGAATTCGAATTGGGGCGGTCTTTCTTCTATCACTACCACCACTTCTACTAATACTAATACTAAAGCTAATACCGGTTCTACGACTAACAATCAGAATAATAAAACAATAAGTAGTTCTGGAGCTCACAATACTAGCCATAATAGTATTGAATTTCTATCAGGGAAAATTGGCAAATCCAGTTCCTCACTGAACATGTCTAACATTGCGACAGCATCAATCAGTACCAACATGAACAGCATGTCAAGTAACAATGGAACACCTCGGAACATGAATTCCCTAGGGATGAGATCGTCAACACCTCTTGGTCATGATTCCATTCATCTTGGCAACTCTCATAGCCACAGTGGTCAAAGTTACAATACAGACTCTCCAATGAATTTACAATTACAAGACTCTGTTTCATTAAGTCATATGTGGACCGAACTAGACAACTTGGACAATTTTTTTGCTCAAAGCAACAATTCCACATCGTTCTGGAGCACTTGATTTGAGTAGTAATGCAGAGCGCATGATGATGGTCAGATACTCCAGAAATATGTATTATCAGATAATCTTTTTTTTTTTATCATTTTATAAAGAAGACAAACCATTTGTATTCATGTTGATTTATTTTGAACATTCTTGAGTCATTTATTTTTTCATGCAAGCCAAGGAAAAGGAAGGGCATGCTGTATTCTTTTTCGATTATATTTTTCAACTATTTTATTTTTTTATTTTTTCATTTTTCATTTTTTTTTTTGTTTTTTTTTTGACCGGAGATTATAGGAATCTGAGATCACCGGTTCTCTTTTAATATTCATTATTTTCTTATATCTTTCGGTCGTGTTCGCATCAATAATCCTTTGAGATGATGTCTAGTTTTCCTATTTTCAAAAAAATGCGTTATTTTTTTTTTCAAATTTTTTTAAATGTTTTTTTTTTCCCGCAAATTTTGTTTTTTGTTTTGTTCTGCGATGGTTTTTCACAACTAATTTTTAAGTCTCTTAAACATTTAGGCATGTTTTCCTATAACACAACAACACAAGAAGACATTGAAAACATGACAAGAAACCATTTTTTCTCAAATTTCTACTAACTCCATTGAGAGAAACATCATTGTTTTTATTTTTTTATTTTTATTTTTTTTTTGAATATTATTGTTTTATTCCTTTAAAACAATCAAACAAAATATCTTGAGCCCTGAATAAATACGCGAATTTCTTGATCCTGCAATGAAAGACACCCATTTTTCACTGCGACAAAGAACAAATCTATTTCTAAAGTTCAGATAAAAAAAAACACAAAATTCAGAAAAAAAAAAAAAAAAAAAAAAAAAAAAAAAAAAAAAAAAAAAAAAAAAAAAAAAAAAAAAAAAAAAAACCCAAAAATTGCTAAAGTCTAAAAAAATAAAAACTCAAAATTAAGCGATTTATTTAATCAGCAGATTGATGATTACGAGTGACTAATTATTTTTTATCTGTTTATTATATATATATATATATATATATATATATATAAATAGATACATAAACTAAACAAAAGATTATACATTTGAAAAGGTAATTAACAAAAAATTGATCATCACAGAACAGTAATTTAAAAAACACCCATAGAAAAAAAAGAAACTAAACAGTCAGGCAACTTTAGGGTAACCGAGTTTTTATACCACTAAGAAAGAGTTCCTAGCACTTAAAAAAAAAACAAAAAAAAAATATGTCTGCTGAACCTCCCAAAAAGAGACAAAGAGTATCAAGGGCATGCGATCTGTGCAGGAAAAGAAAAGTGAAATGTACGTATCCTGAAAATATACCAAATGGCATATGTTTGTCGTGCAGTATGCAAAAAGTGCCTTGTACTTTTCTATGGGCCAGTAAACGTGAAAAAAAACAAGCTGATTCAAATAAAGTAGAAAGACCTACAGAATTGATAACGAATAGTAGTACTAATTGTGATAATGGTAACGATCATCAACCATTGCCATATAGTGGAAAGGGATATGATCACGTGATGGACAATTCTTTTGCGGACAAAAACACCTCGGCGGCTATTATATCTGATAATGTCATGGGCGGCTATGGAAACGATAGTTTAGATTTAAAAGACGGCTCTAAAAAGAGAAAACAGAGAAAACCAATGTCAAGTAGCAATGGGAACAATGGATATAGGTCGCAAGGAGCAAACACTTTGCTTGGCAGTGAAATTATAGGGAGTAGGATGTGCAATGACAATGACAATGACAATGATAATACTAATGATAATGATGATAATGATAATAATGATAATAATAACGACAATAATGAAGATAAAGATAATGATGAAAACACAAAGGGAAAGGACAATGGTAAAGGAAATGAAGGCAAACTGCTACTAGAAGAAGATATTGATACTTCTGGTAAACATAGTGAACAAGACTGTACCAAAAGAAATAGGACTCAAAAGAAAAAAAATACAAACAAAAATAAAATTAATAAGGAAGATTCATTTAAAGCTAAAAAAAATGAAACGATTGAGAACAACGATATGTTTAACAAAGAAGCAGGTTCTCCAAAAGATGAAAATACGAACAGTACTGGTTTTAATTTGAATCAAAAAGACACGGTAACTCAAAAATATGATGATTTATTCAAAGCCTTATTGCCTGGATTACCTGACATTGAAGATTTGAACATTGAAGTTTTTTTAAAAATTTACCAAAATTTGAAAAAATCTTTGATAGATAACAATTATGAAACAAGTTATTCAGAAAAGTCCATGGACTACTTGAAATTAGCCACTGAACAGTACAAGTATTATATGGAACACAAAATTCCATTGGAAAACATTTTCAATTCAAATTTTTGCTTACAAATTGCATTACCTCCAAAAGATGTCGCTTTAAAGTTTGTTGAAATGACATCTAAAGAATGCTGTGTTTTGTTTAGAGTTTACCACAGACCAACTTTTTTCAAATATTTGGACGAATTGTATTCTTTGGCACCGATGGAATACAGTAAAGAGTTGATTGCTTTTTTGCCTTTGTGTTATTCGGTGATGGCGGTAGGTGCTCTATTTAGTAAAAGTACAAGTCATGGAGAAGACATGAATAAGAAGAAAAGAAGAACCAAGTCTGCTAAAAAACAAGCAGCAATAAATGATAAAAATTTAGACGACGAAGGCTACAAATATTTTATTGCTGCAAGAAAAATGATTGATTTAACAAATGCAAGAGATTTGCATTCAATTCAAACCATTGTAATGTTGTTTATTTTTTTGCAATGCAGTGCAAGAATTTCTACATGCTATTTGTTCATTGGTGTGGCGATGAGATCAGCTTTGAGAGAGGGGCTACACAGAAATATTCCTGTTGGAACCCCAGGTTTTACAATTCTTGATATTGAAATGAGGAAGAGAACGTTTTTCAGTATTTATAAAATGGATATTTATATCAATAACATGTTAGGATTGCCAAGAACAATCTCACAACAGGATTTCGATCAAACGCTTCCTTTAGAAATTGAAGATGAATATATCACGCATGAGGGAATAATTGAACTTCCACCCAAGACATTTCAATCTGTTAGAGGTGAAAATGGTCAAATTCAATATATTGAACAAGACGCGCTGTCGTCCGCCGGTATAGCTAATTATCACACAAAACTCTTGATGATCTTAGATGAGGTTGTTGAAGGGTTGTATCCAATAAAAAAACCAAACAATTTGATTTCTCACGAGTTTGTTTCCAAAATTGAATTATACTTGAGTAGCTGGGTTCAACAATTACCACCAGCTTTACAATTTGAGGTCAAAGATTTTTCAAAGTTCTCAAAATCAAAAATGAAAAAAGTTTTTTACTACAAAGCCAATCGGTTGTTGCATTTATCATTTTTGCAAGTTCAAATTGTTCTTTATAGGCCATTCATTCATTACTTGACGTTTAATCACTCAAGCAATAAATACCATTTGAAGCCTGACGATTTGTCTATCAAAAGAGCCCAGAACTGTTTAGAAGTTGCTAAAACAGTTATCACTTTAGCAAAAGAAATGTTGGAAAATAATTTATTAAGTGGTAATTATTGGTTTTCTGTTTATACCATTTTTTTCTCAGTGGCAGGTTTGATTTTTTATATTCACGAATTTGATCCAACCAATGAGGAAGAGCTATTGAAATATAAAAATTGTGTTCAGTTAAGCAAAATCGGAAAACAAATATTAGATTCGCTAAAATGTTCCAGTATGGCAGCCAACAGGACTTATAATCTTTTGAATATTTTGTTTGAGAGTTTGAACAGAAAAACCAAAACATTTATGTTACAACAACATCAAAGACAATTAATGGAAGAACAGAAATTACAAGAGTTGCAACAGTTCTCAACGTCAGACTTTTTGAAAACTCCAGCTACAATCCAAAATCCACAAACACCAATCCCACAAAAAACCTACCCGAATAACCAAGCTAATTTTGAAAATCCGGTCTCACAATCAAATGATACAAATTTGATATCAAATCCAAGCATAGACTCTTCACTGTTTAATATTGAACCGACCACAAGCTCCGATAAAAGTAAAGAAAATGTTAAAGACTATTTGAGTACTAAAAAATTGACTGAACAGTCATTGGATGACCTTTACAAAATGTATTTCAATAACATTGATCAGTTCTTTAACGAAAACTCTTTGCCAGGGAGCAGTGACCAGCGTTTCAATTTGTCACCAAGCCAACTTTTGAATATTAACTTCTCCAAAAATACTTCCAGAAATGACTTCAGTAATAAACAAGTTACGCCCCCTGTTTCATTTCCAGTTGCACACCTTAACACTGAAAATTTGGTTTCGAATGATGATCCTAATCAATATATATCAAATTCACCTAGCCAATTTTTAAACAAATCAAATGAGGAATCGATACCAAAAGCCAATGCCAACGTAAATGGGAGGGATAACTTTAATGCGGAATCATCTGCACATATGAGAAGAACGGATAATAACGGAGGTTTGAAAGCGCATGGAGAAGAAAGAAGCAGATCATGGTCTAATGATGTTCCGGCAATGAGTATTACAGGGGTCGATACCAAGAACACAAAGAGTTCATATATTGAGAACTTTGGTGTATCTCTTGCATCTCCGGGAAACACACTTGATCAAAGTTATTATTCTAATACATTACAAACAACATTGCAGAAAAGTCCACAAATAGATGCCTTTGTAGATTCAAGATTACCTAGTAAAACCTATAGTTTACAGTCTGCTATTGGCGAAATTAATGCTACTAATTCAAATGCATCCAACAAGGTGAACAATGACAATGATGGCAATGATGGAAACGATGAAAATCTGGAAGTCTTAAAGGTTTCTACAAATGAAAAGTATGCACCTACCAATATGAACACAACTCTTAATACAAGCGAGACAGTCAACAGTGGGATTGAAGATGCAATGTATTTAACCGGGGTTTTTGACCAGTTAGATATGCAACTCTTTGGAAGATTTTTACCACCTTATATGTCTAGAGCCAATAACATTTCAAACAATAAAGTGCCTGATACCACAGACGCAAATAAAGAGGTCAGCCCCGTTTCAACATTTACAGATCCTATTCTGAACTCCAACGATGGTGATGCAAACATGTCTCAAAAATAGATCGTTTCAAATTAGCTGCGGAAGCTTTCCAATTACCTGGACAATGATAATTTGATTCGTATATACTAATTTTTTTAATACCTAAATCAATTAAAAATAGAAAGTCTTGTTTATAGATTCTTTTCCTTAACCTGCTCAGGAACCCTTTCAACAGTTTAATATGCTGTTAAACTAGTGAGCTGTTTGAAGGGAAGGAAAAAAGGTGTTTCAAACAATTTTTGTTGTTGTCGTTGTTGTTGCATGTGATCAATGTGTTTTTTTTTTTGACTGTCCTCAATGTTTCTGTGCTTTCTTCTCTTGGTGTCGGCCGTTTCTGCACTAACGTCTGAATCGTCATGGCATTTAATATCAATTTACTTTTTCTTTTCAAGTTTGGTTTCAATGTTGTATCATTTCCGAATATATACAAAAGCAAAGTTTAATGATAATTGGTTTTGATTGGGAAACCTTCCAGCATTTTTAAAAGACGATATGACTAATCAAGATTGCTTACAGTTGGATCATGACAACGGCCTGTTACACTCTCCTATATCAATTTTTTTGGTGAAAACAACTACACCTGTAGAGAGAAGTGTACTAGAAAAAGTTGGTAGAATGGTAGCATTTATTGTTATCCGTTAAGAGTTTGAGAAAGAAGCAGCATAACATTGGGCAAATGTTGTTCCTCCGAGATGGCTGTTTCCTTATTTAATTGAACTCATCTATTTTTTTTTTCTTTTTTTTTTTTGTTGTTGGTTTTTTTTTTTTGGAAGCGCATTAGAAAGTTTCGTAGGTTCACGTAGTGTAAATAAATCAATCTGAATGCTTTTTTTTTTCTTACTTTTGTCAAATTTGGTAATTTGTCTGGGTCTTTTTTCAGTACTGTTAGCAAAACATTTTCTTGTATTATTCTTTGCTCTCCACGCAGTTGTCTGTTAATCTTTACCTTACACATATTGATTTAATTCAGTTTGTTTGTTTATTTTTCTTTTCTTTTTGTTTTCAATTTTTTTTTTAAAAATTTATTAGGCTATTTCATAAATGTAAATAAACATTCAACTGTGTATAGAGAGGGTGTGTGCAAACAAGTAAACTTTGATTTTAACTGATTATCATGTATGCACTTTACTAATATGAACTTTCAAAGTAAATATAGGTCAATAATTTCACTGTAGTTCCCTTTAGCTCTTTATGTTTAACAACTTCTATGTAAATTACAGTTTAATAAATTTGTAACCATATCATAGGCTGTCAATTGTCGGAACAAAGCTATAATTGTTCTTTTGCACCGCTAGTGCATTTCCTTTGAAGAATTAACCATCACATATACTTGATTTATTCAAAAGGAACGATCCCAGATAGGCAATCATAGGCTATTGAAAAAACACTGATATAAAAGTCAACCCATTTAAGCTTAAAAACTGCAATTAGTGGTTTAGAACATACTATATTATATTAAAATTTGTCTCTACTTGTTTAGTTTAAAAAAAAAAAGACGAACAAAAACACAGACACTATAGTCATTGCACTACCAAATCAACGAGACACCAAGTAATACCGAGAAATTATCCAGTTAAACTGATATAATAACACAAAAACATCATGGAAGCCGAAATGACGGAACACATCATTGCAGTGTTGGGAGAACCTGTAAAACCAACTATTGTAGCTGAACAGTATGCGAACAGTAATAATTATGAGCGCGAGGTTCAAGCT
This sequence comes from Hanseniaspora occidentalis var. citrica, assembly GCA_030573535.1. Classification (NCBI taxonomy): domain Eukaryota; kingdom Fungi; phylum Ascomycota; class Saccharomycetes; order Saccharomycodales; family Saccharomycodaceae; genus Hanseniaspora; species Hanseniaspora occidentalis. The sequence goes on from JAJMDI010000121.1 coordinate 60,882, forward strand.
TATGCTAAAATAGCGGGTAAAAACTGGACTTATTATGTCAAGTCTTTGAATGTTAGTATTGGAAGAAATACCAGCCCAACTGGTGAAAACCATCACGATTCTGCACCAAAGTCTGTTGTTGGTGAAGACGATAGTAGTAAAGACGATGTGGATATAGATTTAGGACCAGCCAAAGTCGTTTCAAGAAGACACGCTTCGATCGAGTATAACTTGAATATGGGTATTTGGGAACTAAACATCGAAGGTAGAAATGGGGCCAAAGTTAATTTCACTAGAGTTCAAGCGGGCCCTGGGTCTCCATCTATTCAGCTAGTTTCAGGAACTATAATCGATATTGGAGGGACTCAAATGATGTTTATTTTACCTGACAGTAACCCAGTTTTGACACCTAACGCAGTAAGACACATTCAAAATAAAATACCCTTTGATCACGTTTTGTATAGTTTGGGATTGCCAAGACCAGCAAATGCTCAAACGAATGAAAATGGCTTAAATAATGGCAATCCACATATACGAGTGATTTCTAATGGGAACGATAGCCAATTATATGAACATCAATCTCAAAACCTTAATAGTTTAACCGGAAATAACGCCAATAAATATTTGGCCTCTCAACAACAAACACATATGACACATCAATTTGAAGCGAATGGTGCTACAATGGGCATTATAGACCCTGGATTTCCTGCATTTCCGAACGAAATGACTTCTGATCTGTCCAGACCAGAAAATAAGAATGTGAAACCTCCGTATTCTTATGCCACGATGATCACACAAGCGATTTTATCAACCGAGGAAGGTCAAATGTCTTTAGCTGACATATACTCCCATATTTCTTCAAGTTACTCCTATTATCAATTTGGGACATCTGGATGGCAAAATTCTATCAGACACAACTTGTCTTTGAACAAAGCTTTTGAAAAGGTTCCAAGAAAGGAAGGGGAGCCAGGGAAAGGTATGAAATGGAGAGTTGCTGAGAGTTTTCAACGTGAGTTTTTGGAGAAGTATAGAGAGGGGAAAGTTTCTAAAATTAAAAGGGGATCTTCTGTGGTGAGACAATTGCAGTTACATATTTCGAAATTTGGATCTTTGCCAATTGAAAGAAACAATTCAGAATTCAATCCTAGACTAAATGACAACAAAACAGCAACGTTGAAAACAAATCAATCTTCTTCGAAACAAATTAAAGCTTCAACCCATAATAATACCTCTCAGACCTCAAATACAAAGAGAGAAAGAGAGACTTTGGAAAATGTGACGGATATGAAGAAGGAGAAATTGGACCCTTTTTTAGCTCAGGAATCTAGTTCTTCAAAAGTTTCTAAAAAATTAAAGACCACAAAAGCAGAAAATGGCTTTGCGGTACAAATTCCAGCAATCAGCATAGAGAATAGTAAACAGGATTTAGGGACCAAAATGTTTGATTCACAAATGCAATTTCAACAGCAACCACTTCAACAATATTCAGCTCCTCTAAATTTCAACTCTCACAGAATCCCGCTATCACCAAACAAGAAACCCGTTAACTTGGCTAATGTGACAATTCCTGCGTCTAACAACGTATTTGATAAGATTCCTAGCACAACAAATTCTCCAACAAGAAATGGTAGTCCGTTGCTGACAACCAGTTCTAGAATTCATCAACAACTGCAACCACAACATGAACTAAATCATCCACTTAATCAACAGCATGATCCTCAATTAATGAATGGGTCTCCACAGCACCATCATGAATCGATGTTGAGATCACCAAATGCAAAGCTATTTTCGGTCAGTGCTGTTGAAGCTTACACTCCAGAAAGAGGTTCGACAATCCAACAATTAAGTAGTAATTTACCTAATTATTCAAATGGCATATCGAGTGAAAGAGCAGCTGTTACTAGACGTTTAGCTTTGAATGACGTTAACAATGATTCTTCATCTGCTCCAACTACTACAGCCACGTCAGTAGGGACAGGAATGACTTCAGTCAATGATACGACTTTTAATGAAACTATGGGACTTGAAAATATTCATGCAACTTCTATGGCTGTTTCTACTTTTGAAGACGCACGTGAGAAAGATCCCTTTATGAATAACACTGGAAAGGAAAGTTTGTCAAATATTACCAGTAATGGAACTGAAATGAATAGTAATGCCCCTGGTGGAGAAAATGTCGATTTAACTAGAACGCATAATACAAACACTAAACGGGGAGAGTCTATAATTAATAATGTGCAAACAACATTATTACCTCCACCACCAGCTCCAATTCTTAAACAGACACAACAGCAAGAACATACATTCATGCATCCTTCTTCTTTTAATCCTGGTACTCAAGCTCAGATAAACAGTGGGGCAAACCCTCAATCTTCACCTGGTGTATGGAACTTGCTACAATTTTCTTCTTTGAACAATACACCAGCTGGTCCAAATATGAACAATGGCAGATCGTCGATTTCCCATCCTCTTGAATCTAGATCAAACAACGGCTATGTTAAAGATAACAACAGTATGAACAGTTTGAACAATAATAACAAAAGTAATGGCGGTGCTTTAGTTGTCACTAACCAAGAATTTGAAGAGGATAGAAACAGAGCAAATAATGATGCTGAGAGTGACAGTAACGACACTAATTTTGATTCCTCTCCATTGAAAAGAAAGAGTGCCAGTGGGAACGGTGCTGCTAATGACGATACTTCAACTGACGGTAATTTGGGTGTTATGCTGGATCCTAATTCTGCGAAAATCAATATTGTCAAAGAATGAGTTAGTGAGTGAGTGAGTGAACCTATTTTTTTCTTGTTGTTGTGGTTTTATGTATATATATATATGAGATATATTTATATTTTGCTAATTAGATAATTAAAATGAGAAAACACAAACATCTAAATAATAAATAGTATACCTAAATTGGTGAATCCAACTTGCCGCCCAACTGTGCATAGATGTAAGATATAAAGAAATCACGATTTTCTATTATAACAGGTATGTTGCATGTCACGTGGAATTTATTTTTTTTTTTTTTTTGTGTTTACACTTCTTCTATTCGTGTGCTTGTTGTTTTTCTTTGTTTCCGATTAAGAGGAATCAAATCAAGAAAGATTACTAGGTTTTAAAGATTTGATTTGAAATATACTTTAAACAAGTATGCAAACCAGTAAGCAATTAGAAAGGAGACCACCTAAGACGGAGCAGAAAAAAGAATAAAATATAGTAGTTCTTTTCTAATAAGCGAATATGGATACTTTGCAAACCACAGATGTCATAAACTATATTGACCAACTCCCCTTTTTAAGTGTACTAAAGACCAACGACTTGACTGAAAAGCTCATAGAGATTGTGAAACAGACATTATTAAGTGAAGTTTTTAATCATGTAGATACTGGAGATTTAAAATTGACAGAAGAGACGGCTAACAACAATGTAGACAAATATGCCCAAGAAAACGAAAACATTGTAATTTACTATGTCGATTGCATCAACGAGTTCCCCATTGCACGATTCCAAGAGAGTATTCCATTAACAAAGGAAACACAGAGAAAGGTATATGACAGGATTAATGTGCTGAAGTGCTTTGATTTGGATGACTTGTACAAGACCATATTGAAAACCATCCAGTTTGTGAAAAGCACTTCGTTCAAAGAGGTACAAGCCGAGGGCGAAAAAGGGAAAATCACCAAGATACTCATGATCATAAACGGACTGGATATCCTATGGGACACATACAGCATGCATGGCTTGAAACATGCAAAAAGGAAACTTGGAGAGATCCTCGTAAGGATCAGATCGTTTAGGAATCTGGACTCTGAATGTTTGATAAAAACTATTTTAACTTTCGAAACCACTAGTAATGCACGCGAACGACAACTGAATAAAGACGTACGCACTGAACAAATGAAGAATGATTATGATAGAAGCACAGACGTGTTTGTTTCTGTGCCCTTAGGACCCAATACTCACAAAAAAAGAAACATTTTCGTATTGTCTAATTATATCTTGAATTTCTACGCAGATGCAAAGATAGAATAGTACCTTGACTACCAACTTACCCAAGGAACGGTTGATTTTTATTCATTCTCGATTGATGCGATTGTCGTCAATCCTTTTTTTTTTTTTTTTCTTTGTTTTTGACGCATTTTGGTTTTGGTAATGAGGTTCTGTTTTCCGATTTTATGACATTTCTATGTTTTTACATCCGTACATTATAAGAATGATTAAATGAGGTAGTTGTTGTTTTTTTTTTGATTGTTTTTTTAATATTTTTTTAGGTTGTCGAGTTTTTTTTTGTTTTACAAGTCAGCCACACTCACTTGTTGGTCTGCGCAATGGTCTGAGATTAATTGATGTTTATAGTCAAGTGTTCGGGTAAACAAGATAAATTACACATTAATTTTTCGCTAAAGCTTCAATGTTCTTGATATTTTTCGTATTTGGGAAATTGAGATTTTGTTTTCCTTCTTTGCCAACATTGTTAATAAATAATGAATGTAACCAGTGTAACAGGTGTAGGCCATAAGATATTGACTGAAGATGGATTCTTAGTTAGAGAGTGTAATGGAGGGAGTAACGTGAATTTCCAGCCTATAGCTTTGTTTTTTCTAGGCTGAATTTAAGGCCAAGGTTTTATTTCCTTTATCTTGCGTGTAGTGCTAAAGAAGAAGACAAGTGTATGTGTATATTTTTTGTATGTTGATCTCGTGACCCAACCAACTATCCAATAACTATTTACTTACCCGCGTATGTGCGGGGTCTAGGTAACAGTTTCAGCCTTTTGGTCTCTCATTCATAATTAAAGTCATTTTTCTTACTCATTCCCATGGGGTACTAAATCCTTCAAAGATCACGTGATAGAATAGGTCACGTTGTTTAAAAAAACAAATCATTTTATACGAATTTTTTCTTTGTGTTTTTTGTGTTTTTTCTTTTTCTCATTTTTTCCTGCTTTCAGAGAATATTTAAAAATTTTTTATGTTTTTTTAAAGTGTCGAGGTAATATCATTTCTGCAATATTTTCTTTCTCAAAAATTTCAAAATGAATTATGAAAGCAGAAAAAAAGAAATTTTTTTTTTTGGTTTTTTTTTTGGATAAATTTTTCATTTTTGTTACTCATAAAATTCACTAAACAACATTTTCTGGTATTTTTTTTTTTTTTTACGTTTTACATGCAAAATTTTGAATATACTGGTTAATGATATTATCTTTGACAACATTGTTTGACCTTACATATGTCACTATATCGTATTAGGATGTTCGTTCGGGATTGCGTAACTCATAGCTCATTTGGAAGTTTGTAGTTACCGTGTGTACAGTGTGTGTCAAATTCAGTGTGCGATTCATGTTCATTTTTAGCCATCTTAGTAGTGTGTATTTAACATTCAAGTTCTTCGTTGATGCGTTTCAGATTTTAACAAAAACAAAAAAAAAAGAAGAAGAAACCACAATCAAACAAGAAATGTCCACTTTCGAACCAGTTGTTGTTATTGACGGTATGTAAAGAAATCACAAGATAAACAGATAGATGATGATGATGATGATTAACAGGTTGAAAAAAAAGATCAGAGGGTGATACGAATAAAAAGTGAAAAGAGATGTCGGAATTTAAAACGTGGCAAGCAAAAAAAATATCAATTCAAACTGACAACGGAACAAAGGTTACACGAGAATGATAAATATAATGCACAATGTTGAATCTTTTGTAATGATGTGCACATTAGACAGGAGAGTCACAGTTACAACGCTGTGTGTTATGTAGATAGTATGATATTGTTACTCATGTGCATGTGATACGATAAACTAGCCGAAAGAATATATTTTGCGACAGCTAGCTATTGGTATGAATAAATTTCTCAGGATTGTTGTATTTTTTAGAAACATAATATTCAGAGGAGTTATAGTACAAGTGACAAAGGGAGAAGGTTACAACCATGTAAAGAAGCATTTGGAAATAAAAAGTATCAAGAACTCGTATCATGATATCTCCATAAGATCATCAGTTCAATGCAATTAAATTGTTCCTAGAAAGATCATTATAATGATAACTTTAAGTTTAAATTACAAAAATAGTTGCACTAATAGAAGACTGAGGTGAAATTCAGGAGATTATAAAATGGATTAGAGCAATAAAATCTATTTAGCCATAATGTCATAAGAAACAAACAAAGAATATGCCTCAAGTCATTATCACTTCAGTGTTTTACCATTCGATCTTACCAAACTTTACATCATCATATTTTCTTATGAAGAATATCAATAATTTTACTAACAAAATTTTGTTTTTTAATTTTCAATTATTTTTTTTTGTTTTTCTCATTTCAAGCTATTATATTAATATGTGTTGTACAAAAGATGATTTATTTCACACACACATATATCCATGTAATATTGTGAAAGAAGAAGGATAAGAATAATAAGTAAATTGTAATACATTTATTTTCTACAGGTAAGGGTCACTTATTAGGTAGATTGGCTTCTACTGTTGCTAAACAATTATTACACGGTCAAAAAATCGTTATTGTTAGAGCTGAAGCCTTGAATGTCTCTGGTGAATTGTTCAGAAACAAATTGAAATACCACGACTACTTGAGAAAAGCTACTGCTTTCAACAAAACTAGAGGTCCATTCCATTTCAGAGCTCCATCTAGAATCTTCTACAAAGCTGTCAGAGGTATGATTTCTCACAAAACCGCTCAAGGTAAAGCTGCTTTGGAAAGATTAAAGGTTTTCGAAGGTGTCCCACCTCCATATGACAAAAAGAAAAGAGTTGTTGTTCCTCAAGCTTTAAGAGTTTTGAGATTGAAACAAGGTAGAAAATACACCACCTTGGGTAAATTGTCTTCTTCTGTCGGTTGGAAATACGAAGATGTTGTCGCCAAATTGGAAGAAAAAAGAAAGGTCAGAGCTGCTGAATACTACGCTAAAAGAAAAGCTTACAACAAAAAAGCTACTGTTGCCGCTGCTTCCGTTGCTGAATCTGAAGTTGCTCAAAAATTAGCTGCTTTAGGTTACTAAATTAGTTTTCAAATTTAAAAAATCATATTATTTAATAACAAAACAATGGAGTACTAATTGATTCCAATGTCTTGAATATTTTGATATTTTTTTCTTTATTCAAAACTATTTAGCTCATCATTTTTTCTGGATATATATTTTATCTGTTTATATAGTATATGTCTATATCCATACCTCAATTTATTTTGTATAATTTGTTACAACAATATAAAATCAAATTTCAAATCAATTAATTTACACGATTTTTTAATATTATGTTTCATCTTTAAGGAATTTACTTGCAATTTTTATAAGTAAAAATCGATAATCAAAAGGTTTTGTTTTTTCTCAATGTAGCACGTGATTAAGGAAGAGTTATTCTATACCGTATCTTATATACTATGTTTCAAGTTTTCATAGACGTAGAATGTTATACATGTGGATGGGATGGCTCTTATTAGATTAGCACTCAACCCTTTATAGAAATTTCTCCAACTTTTAGTTTTTTGTTGATTGTATAGTTTCTTCAACAAGGGGATAATGGTCAATGACGTGTCCTTGTTGTACTGTAAGTTTGACTTCACTAGTTGCAAGGGGTACACACTTGTTACGGATATCATTTTACTTAGAGAAGTGATCATTATGTAATCCAGGGCACCAAGTTTCCGCTCCACTTGATCTGAACTGGAGTGGTACCATCTGATCTTCAATGTATCGTAACAACTGAAATAGATTGCTCCCTGCGACACACCTAGAATCGAGGGTAGTAACCCTTTAGTAAAACTTTTCAAGCCCTCTTTACGAACCATGTCTTTGATAGTGGACGAGATGTTCCGGTATGTTTTGTAGTTTTCAGTTTCCGTTTTGGTGGATCCCATCATTCTGGTTTTGATGACCCAAATAGGGTTTGTTAAAACGGAGGTTGTTATCCCCGCACCCCATGCAGCTCCTAAATACATCAGTGAGTTTAGATTTTGATCTTTGCCAAAATTGGTGTGTTGTACTATCTTGCCCTTCAAGCCGTGATCAATTGAGTCAATGGTGTTTGTCACTGACACAAGATTATCATGTATCAAATCTTTGTAGAATCTATAAAGCCCAAAATACAAACCCCAGCTCACTGCATTACCTAATAAGTTGATGTTAAGCCCACGGTAGGCTTCTTTCAATATGTTTATTGTGCCATTACTAGCTTGCTGTCCTTGAAAAGCTATAGTGTTTTTGATAATATCTCTGTATGAGGGTTTACTAGATTGTGATAGTTGGAGTCTAACCTTGATCAAGTCCAGTGGATGAGTTAGCAAAATAGTCAAAGTCCCTGCTGATAGACCACACACTATTTCTTTTTGCACAGGTGATAATCGCACGTTTGATAAGCCCTCATTCTCATTATTCATCGTATGCTTGTTGCAGGTTAGTTGTGTTTTCAGCTTTTAATATTACTTTTTTCGTGTAGGTATCTGAATATTATCTTAAAGACTCTTTTTGAACTGTGCGCAGTTATTAATTTTCGAAATTTTTCAAAGTTCAGTTTTTTTTTTCTTGAACAAGTGAAATTCTGCGTTTCGACTAAGTGAATATTCAAAAAGATTGAGATCAAGACGTGATGATAGTTCAAAGTACTTTATTTCAAAGACAAAAAGCCTATGTAGTGAAATGAAGTTTTACACCTAGAGAGAGACTAACTGTATGATACATGCCTTTACTAGGGTAAAAAGTCTATTACATTGAAAGATACTTTTCTTATGTTAATTTTAGTTATAATTGTTGTTAAATACGCTCTATATACAGAAGTTCGTAAATTGGGGAGGTACAGTAAACAGCAAAGGGTAAAATTAAATCTTGGTAACTTTTCCTTTCACATGATTTGAGATATATACATTAATACTTTTTTTTTTTTTTGACGAGACGCACTTGTTTGTCGCATTATTGGATGTTTGACAGATCCTAAAGTTCTTCATTGTCTTGTTTTTTTAATCTAAAACACGAAGTAAAATTTTTTGCTCTTGACTAAAACCTTTTAACACAAGCACTATCTGTCAGAGAAATCAACTTAGGCACTTGGCAAAGGAGACAACAAGTTCAACAAATTTGGTCTGTTCAAGGTGTTGTTCCAGCCCAAGTATAGGATAAATGGTAACCACCCGTAGTGGGCAATGGTTTGGCCAATGTTCAAAACTTTGGAGATTCTTTCTTTAGATTCATCGCTTAAAATGTATGATGGCAAACCGAAACCGAAGGACATTGTTGATATAGTAGATTCTTTTGTGTTGATCTTGGGTTCTTCCTTGTTTTGTGCATTGAAAAGTTGACTACAATTATAAACTTAGTAAAACTTTCACATTAACTTTTCCAACAGAGAGAGAATCATAAATTGAAAAATGGAAAATTTTATTCAGGATTTTTCTTTTTTTGGTATTTTTGTCTGTCAAATAGGATCAATCATTTAGTGTCCGGGTCGCTTTATGATTGCAGTCAAAATTAAGCTATATTTCACGTGATCAAATGGTGTTTAAAGGATAAGATTTGTAAGAACAAGGTTGAATGATGATGTCTTTATGCAACAAGAGTCGTTTTTGATGTCAGTTTGCCAATGATTAGTGATTCAATAAGACATTTAAAGGTGTATTTTTTTTTAAATTTTTTTTTTTTGCTGTTTATAATCTTATATATGTATATATAATTTATTGAAAATGTACAATTCTTTTTATTTAACAAAAAAAAAAACTTTTTAATAAAGGCTACATTTCCATATCATTAATATTTAGAAAGATGAGGTGAATATATAAATAACACAAACGAAACAATGATGAAAAGTGCAAAGAACTAGAAAAACAAACATGATAATCCCCCCTTAAACAGAGAGGAACTGATAAACAGTTCCTGAAGTAAACACATGGAATATACTCATTCATTGATCACTCCAATTTAAAAGTACAGTTTTGTTTTATTTTATGGTTTTTTTTTTCTTGTTCCAATCATTTCAGTTTGTTCAAATATTTTGCATTGGTATTGGGTAATGAATAATAGGTTGATCATAAAAAATATCTCGTTTCATTGAATCAAACAAACTTACAACAATAATTCCAATGGGTTTTCAATGACGGTTTTCAATTCTTTCATGAATTGAGCGGCTTTGGCACCGTCAATGGTTCTGTGGTCGAAAGTACCGGTGATGTTCATTTTAGAGTCGAAAGAGAAACCGTGTTCAGCAGCAACATCTTCAACAGCAACTTTGGAAACAGTACCGATGGCCAAGATGGTGGATTGAGGTGGGTTGATGATAGAGGTGAACATGTTGACAGCGTTGTTCATACCCAAGTTGGAGATACAGATGGTACCACCTTGGAATTCTTCTGGAGCCAATTTGTTGATTTTAGCTCTGGAAACTAATTCTTTGATTTCACTGGAGATAGAAGACAAACCTTTAGATTCAGCGTTTTTGATGATTGGAGTCAACAAACCGGTTGGAGTGGCAACAGCAACGGAAACATCAACGTTTTTGAATTGTCTGATGACACCTTCTTCTGGCAACCAGTAGGCGTTGGCGTCTGGAACTCTTCTAGCAGCAACAGTGATGGCTTTGACCAAGATGTCGTTGATAGATAATTTGAAGTCTTTAGCACCGGTGTTCAAAGATTGTCTCAATTTCAACAATTTGGAAACGGAGATGTCAGAAGAGACAATGTAGGATGGGATAGAAGAAGTGGATTGCAACAATCTGTCACCAATGATTTTTCTCATAGAGGTGATTGGGACGTCAGTGTAAGAAGCAGTGGCAGATGGGGCTGGGGCAGCAGCTGGAGCAGCAGCTTTTTTAGAAGCACCGGAAGCAATGTAGGCTTCGACATCGGCTCTGATGATTCTACCGTTTGGACCGGTACCTTGGATTTCTCTCAAGGAAGCACCGTGTTCCAAAGCAATGGTTTTAGCCAATGGAGAGGCGATGATTCTGTCACCAACTGGTTTGGAAGCTTGTTTGGCTGGAGCGGCGGCTTTTGGAGCTTCGGCTTTTGGAGCTTTAGCTTTTGGAGCTTCAGCTTCGGCTTTTGGAGCAGCAGCAGCTTTTGGAGCAGCAGCTTTGGCATCTAATTTGAAATCAGCAAAGGCAGCAACGTCAGCAGCATCTTCAACGTAGATGGCGATTGGAGAGTTGACTGGGATATCTTTGGTACCGGCTTCAACCAAAGTTTTGGCCAAGTAACCGTCTTCTTGGAATTCAAAATCCATTTGGGCTTTGTCGGTTTCAACTTCAGCCAAAACACAACCTGGTTCCAATTTGTCACCAATGTTTTTGGACCAGACGGCCAAACCACCTTCAGTCATGGTTGGGGACAAAGCTGGCATACCAACAATGGTGTGTGGTGGGTAGGAAGCATAAGTTCTTAATTGCAATCTAGCAACGTTAACGGCTGGTCTAGCTCTAGCGAAAACTCTGGACAACATCTTCTTTATTATTTTTCTTGGGGGAGTGAGATATATATAAAATCGATATGGATCTTGGTTTTTGTTTTGAATTTTTTAGAACATTCAAGATGAAACATTGAAATAAAGAAAGGTTAGAACTGAGCATGTAGGTTTCATAAAACAAAGAAGGGGTGTCATCTAGGTACAGAGTTTACGCATCTAAATACGATACCTGAATTAGGCTCGAAGGAACCCACAAGAAGTTACAATATTGTAAGTAACAACAG
>JAJMDI010000121.1:72645-145335 GCA_030573535.1 Hanseniaspora occidentalis var. citrica
AGAAATTGGCAAAAAATCAAAAAAAAAAAAAAAAAAGAAAAAACAAAAAAATTATTCCTTCTCTGTGTTTTCCTCTGCTTCTCAAATGAAATTTGTATATTTAATGTTCGAATTTTTTATTCAAGTTAAGAGGAAAATGATGGGAAATTTGTTATAAAGATTGAAATGTTGATGAGTAATGTACGGATAAATACAGTCTCATGAGTACTCTACGCAATTAAAACTTGGTGTTTCCTATACACTATTATCTGAATGGTCGAGATATTTTCCGTATATGAAATATATGTGCAGAAAATGTTGAGTTTGTAGTTGTTGGTGTTAACCCGTCGGTAGAAGACTATCCTATCTGTATAATAGCTAGAGAGATAAAATTTCAATGAGGGTAACAAAATAAACACGCAGATGTCATGTGATGTCATGTGATGTAAGCCCCATGTAATGTAACTCTCCATAGTTTTTAGAAGTACCAGTTGTCCAAGGTTGGTAGTTTTTCTTGTTTGTTGTTTGCCAGGAAGGTTGCCAGAGCTCTTTTGTTGTTTGTCGCACCTGAGACCAGAAAGTCATCTTCCCATTCGATGATGATTGATTTTTCCTGGTTTTTGAAAAGGGTGCCACAGGTGGACCAGCTGAATCTTGTGATTTGTTTGGGCCAGCCGAAAAGCGGGGTCTGGTTGTTTTTCAACCACCTCACTGTGTTGGGGTCGCTTGGGTACCCTGACCCGCAGTTCATCGATTCTGATTGAGGTGCGGTTTCTGCACCGGTCTCTGAGTCACCAGTGCTGTACAACTTGGCAATCATGTTTTCCAAGACGTGGTCCCTGGTGACCTTTGCAACAACAGAGGCGACACTGACGATCACGTAGAGAGAGTCGGCCTTTTTGGCGACGGTGAACTTGATGCGCGGGAACAAGTTTTCTAGTTTTTTCTGGTACGTGTGTGGAGGGCCGACGGTGTCGATGTATATGTGGTCGATGTTGAGTCCCCTGTTGACCAGAGTGCGGATCAGCCCGATGGTCGCGTCGTGGCTCTGCTCGTTCAGGTTGTAGTTTTCCGAGGGCGGGAACTTCAGCATCCCGGACGAGATGTCCATCGCCTGGATCGCCGTGGTGGCGTAGCCGATGTGCTGTGACAGCGGGTCGTCTTGCTCGGCTGTGTCGTCACTGCCATCTTTGTCCTCGTCTTCATTGGCGTGCTTCGTCCAGATCTTCTTGAAAAGAGCCTTTCTCACTGCATCGGTCAGTTTTTTCGAGTCGTCGAACTCGTAGTTCTTGATTAGTTCAGACTCAAAGGATTTTAGACAGTAGGAGATCCCGTACACCAGAGCGCCCAGACACGGGCCCCTCCCTGCCTCGTCGACACCGATGATGACGGGCTCGTTCTTGTTTTCTGTGACAAACTTGGGGATCTCAGAGATGTATGTGGTGGAGTGGACACTGGTCAGACTGTGTTTGACGGATGGTGGCAGCATTTCTTGTATTTGTTGGTGTTTTTCTTGTTTACTTGAGTATGAATGTCGTCCAATACAAATTTTTAATCTTGACAGAAAAGGGAAAACACAGGTTGAATATTGGAGTTTTTTTTCACACTTCGCGTTTACGCGTTTTTCCTATACCCAGTCTTTCCAGTCTGTTGAAAGTCGGTGTAGTCTCTGCGGGTATGTTCACAGATATGTGTAGTCCTACAACAGGGGGGGGGGAGAGTTTTATGTACAAGATCCAACGGTTATATGTAATTTCTATTTAACAAGTATATATATTCACAGCAGACACCGGCGCTACTGTCTCACGACGTCGTCTATGGTCCCGAAGGCCAAGACCTGCTCGATTCTGCTCTTGTTGCAGACCAGCATTACCAACCTGTCGATCCCGATCCCTAGCCCTCCGGTGGGCGGCATCCCCCACCGCATGGTGCTGACGTACTCTGTGTCCACTTTCAACGACTCGTCGTCGCCAAAGCTGGCCTTCTGTCTCTGCTGGTCTGTGAACTTCTGCAACTGCACATGGGGCACGTTCTCTTCCTCGTACGCGTTCATGTACTCCTTGCCCGCGATGAACACCTCGAATCTCTTGGAGACGTGGGAGGTCGACTTTGAAAGCGGCGACATCAACGTCGGGTGGTGGAAAATCAAGCACGGCCTCGTGTTAGGAGAACTACAGTGGCGGTCCTCAATGTAGTCACCACACAACTTGTTCAACAGCTGCTGCGGCGACAAGCCCATCTTGGCGTATTTCTCCGGGATGTACTGGTATATGTTGTTGAACTCCTTGGCGTCGTTAACCAAACACTGTTCCAAAACATCTAGTCCCACTTGCAACTCGCTTGCCAACGTTGGGAGAAACTCGACTCTTTTGAACTTCCAGCCGTGCGCTTCCAAGTCGTCGTACATCTCCTTGTTGATGTTTCCCTTGAACTCAGCGACAACCTGCTTGAATAGCTGCTCACTTAGGGAAATCAAGTCTTCCATTGTGATGTAAGTCTGGTACAACTCTAGTGTGGAGAACTCAGGGTTGTGTGTGGCATCGACACCTTCGTTTCTGAACACTTTGCCTATTTCGTAGATCTTGTCAAACCCACTGATGATCAACTTCTTCAACCATAGCTCGGGGGCAATCCGCAACTCCAGTCCCATGGCCTTACTCCCCTCATTATCATCATTCTTAGTGTTGTTCATGTTGTAATTCAATGAAGTTTCAAAAGGTCTAGCGTTTGCCCCATTACTCGCCTGGGTCAAGATCGGTGTCTCCACCTCGATGAATCCACGAGTGTTCAAACTGTTTCTGATACAACACATCAATCTGTGTCTGGCATAGATGACCTCTTTCGCAGCGGCAGCGTTCACCAAGTAGTCTACCGCCCTGTTGTTTTTAATCTTGTGAGTGTCCTGCAATTTGGGCGGCAACGGGGTCTGTCTGCAACTAATAATCTTCGGCATAGCGGTGACTTTCAACGAGGGAGTCCCCTCACGTAGAGACACCCCGGGATACCCAACACAGAGAACATGGTCTCCTGGCCTCAACTCGTCCTTGATGAACTCTTCAAAATACACTGCAGACACTTCTTCCTTCGTTCCCACACGGTCCGTAATGTTCTTGAAGTTGATAATCAACTGGCACTCTGCATCGTTCTGTTCCAAATTGATAAAACACATCTTCTTCCCGGCATACCGAATGTGCTTGATCCTCCCCATGATACTGTGCTTGATGTGTGGTTTGTTTTCTCTTAGCATCATCTCTTCTAAATTTCCCTTGTAAGACACATTGAACTGGTGTGGAGTAATCAAAGACACCCCACTGGTTGTACCATCCAATAGATGTTGGTACTCTGACAAAGAAGGATAATACTTTTCATAATTCTGCAATATTCTCTCATTTCTCTTTGTATACTCCAAGACTGTAGTGTCAATCTTTAGCAAGTTTCTACCTTTACTCTTTGTAGTCTGCACTTTAGTAGCATCACTCTGGGAATCCAATTGTTGTAGTAGTGACTTACAACTACTAGATAAACACCTCAGTGATCTGTTGTACTGTTTCACCGTGTGTACTCTCAACATTCTATTCTCACCTGTCTAGATGGGGGTTTCCTTGTGTGTCTTGTTAGTATACATAGTATATACTAACATACAGTGTTGAAAGAGCTAAGTGGGTTTTCACATACATTATGTATTTTTTTTAGACATCACAAATTACCCGGGTGTACTATATCTCATTCTCTCTCATTGAGTTCTATCCAATGCCTTGTTGAAATATCTAAGCTTTACGAAACAACAAAGTAATAAAGAACATATCAACGTTGATATATTCATACATCAAGACAAGCACAGTCCAAGTGGACGTAATACATACTCGTGGTACATACTCGTAGTACATAGTACATAGTAGTAGTACATAGTAGTAGTAGTAGTAGTAGCCAATACTTTTTGTCAGAGATATTTAAATCTGTTGTAGGTTGTTTTCAATTAACGTAATACTTAAATTACATCTCAAGACGATAACGCATAATTAAGTCTCATCATTTTATAGTATTGGGTACTTTTTACTCAGTAGTACTACTCATAGTATTTATACTATTAATAGTATTAATAGTATAAATAGTATAAATAGTATAATAATAACCTTATTATCAGTGTATTTATTATCTATATTGTGTGAAAATTTCTTCCTAGTCTTTTCTCTCTCCCCCTTTTACTAACAAACACTAAACAACTATTCAGATCATTCATACATTGTAAATCTAATCACATCACTCTCAATGTATATAGTATATAGTATATAGTATTTATATAAAACAACTAAACTATTCATCAGTTCGTATATTTGTAACAAACAAAAACTTATGCTTCCACTGGGAAGAAACAATTTTTTTCATATTTATCACATTCTCTCTCTCTCACTTTCTCTCTCTGTTTGTTTCTTTGCATTTTTTCCTAATAATATTCTTTTAGGGCATTATTATCCACATACACCATGTGGTGTATAATCTAGTAAAGTAGTACACCCATACACATCACCCATACATCATCCACGTGGCTCATTATATATATGTATTACATATATAATATTAGCTAAATATACACAAACTCTATTTTGTTATCAGTATTTACTGAGTATTTACTGTGTTTGTATGTGTGTGTTGTGTGTGTGAGGGTATCTTTTCTTTCTCTATTGTCTCGTACAACAATAATAGATAATAATAATAATAATAGAAATTAAAAATTCTGTATAGAGAAATGTCCTAATGGTGTTAATATCCAAAGATAACAGTGCAGAGAGAGAGAGAGATACATAGATATACTTATATATACATATATATAAAAGTATGTGGTGTAATGATTAATCTGTGATGATAATGATTACTATGATGATTATGATAGATTACTATCATGTTTACAAATAGAAACCATTGTAGACCAATATATAAATAATAAAAAAAAAAGTGTGATAAAAAATAAATTTTTTTATTTTTAAAATAAAAAAAAAGATTTCTTTAAAAGATTTCGACATTTTTAGTTTGAGTTTTTTTTTTATGGGATCTGATTCCAATTTTATAGGCAGTGTACCTATTGAAGTCTTAGAATACTATGTAGTTAGTAGATAGGTTGAGATTTGGAGAAAATGTGTGTTGTAAAAAAAGTGTATTTTATACGTATTATTAACTTTACTATTTATACAACGAAACATAAAACAATCATGAGTACTATCGACATGTACGATATGATGTATATAAATATTATTATTATTATTATTATTATTATTATTAATATTATTAACAGTAAGTAGTACACTTGTTGATGTTATCTTGTAGTGAAGTATGTTTATATACATAGAGACAAGAAAAAAGAGGGTAGAGATCAGTAGAGATCCACACATAACACACACAAGATATGAACAGCACAAAGATTTATAATACATACCAAAAACAACAAGAAAAACAAGGACTATCCAGAACAACTACTAACCAGTCTTTCCAGCACTCCTTGGCTTCAAATGGAGAGAGTGTGATTTTGGAGTCTTCTGACGAGGAGGAGGAGGACGGTGACGGGCAAGGGTTGGGACAACGTAGAGTTCCTTCCCACACTGATTCTTTGATTTTTGAAAGAACAGTCGAGGATCCGTTTGGGTCTTTGAACTTGCACTCTGCTTTGTCTAGAACTAACTCTATTGTTTCTTTGGGGAACGGAAGAACAAGTTCCATAGTTTCTTTGAATATGCTGGGTTCTGGTAATGTTCCTGCTAATGCTATGAGTTATAATAATAATAATAATACAAGTGGTAATACAAATAATACAAACAGTAATAGTGTGTATAACAACAACGGGGGTTTGAGTAGAACCAACTCGTGGGTTGATGGGAGAGTAGGGTCTTCTCCAGGGACTAGGGTTTCTGTTTCTCACCATAGAACGTTGGAAAACTACATTTCGCCAAGTTTGGATGCTTCGGCTCACTTGGTTGGTGACAAGTCTACTAATTTGGAACACATCCACATTGAGACTTCCCAGTATGCTCAGGGTGTTTTTGGTAGTGGTGATGACAACAATAACAATAACAACAGTACTACTCCTGGTGGGAGTAGAGATAGTAATGGTAGTGTTGAGAACGATGTTTTTGGGAGTAGTTTTGGGTTAAGTCACGCGCACAGAAGACCAAGCACTATTGGGTTGTACACCACGAGTGGTGCTGTTCCCAGCTATGGTAGTGGTAATAATGGCAGTCAGGGACAAGTGGGTGTACAAGAAGACAATGTTTCTGGTACGTCTCCGTTGTCTCCTTTGTCTCCTAATTTGAAGATTGTCAATCCTTCGTTTACTTCGGCTGGTAGTCCAGGGTTTGTCACTTCTGCGCCTTCCACGCCTGTGAGTGCTACTTCAAGAAAGGCTTCGTGTTCTGCTAGACCAAAAGTCTTGAGGTTTGGGTCCTACGCGGATATCTTGTCTGACGAGAACAACTTGAGAAGACCATCCATGTCTCACTCTCCTTCGTCGTCTATTTTGTTCTCGACCAACTCTTTCCAGGCAAACAGTTCCGGGAATGGCACAGGAACAGCTCATACTCCATTGGCTGGGTTTTCAATTGGGTCTCCCTTGTCTGCTACTTCGTCCAACAAACAGGGCAGTATCGCCAGAAGAGACAGCACCAATGCTACACATCCTTTGGCCTCTAATGTTGTGAGTTCAGGGACCACCACGCGCGAAGAAGACCTTGGTCCTCAGGACACCGCTGAGGGCAGTGACGCTGTGTTTGCCAAGTTGAAGCCAGAAGAGTACAAGAGGTTGCAGTACGGTCTGGAGCAGGGCGGGAGAAGTCCTTTCCACTCCATCAAGAACTGAGTCTCATACACCTTCTTGCCTCTGTGTGTTTCTTTCTCTCTGTGTGTCGGTGAGTATGTGTACATAGATGTATTTGGAAAGTCTTTAATTTTAGCCGCCTAAACTCCTATGTTCTGAGTTTCTGTAGGCGTGCTAAAATTGTGTTTATCTTAGGAATAAAAAAATCAATAAAAATCATATAATGAAAAAAACAGAATAAAAACTAAAAGAGAAAAGATCATAGGCTTAGTGTATTAATACCTAATGGAGGGTCAGTTTTCAATCAAATTGTTAATCTTATATATTGTACATATGTTAGTATACACAAAGCAAGTGAGGGTGTACACATGTGTATATATCCCGGAGACTACAAGTAGTCCTTTCTGCTGCTGGTTCTGACGAACCTTCTTAGTTGCCACTCGACGTCGGCGTCCTTGTTGTCCAGGGTGCCTAGTCTCAACTCGAACAACTTCATTTCGAATCTAGGCCCGCACTCGGCCAACTCGATCTCCCCCGTGTTGGTCTTCACGTAGACGTGCTGTCTGACGGAGATGTAGTCGCCCTTGTTGCTGAACGTTATCACTCTGTTGTTGTCCTTCTTGACACCGCTCGGGAACATGTGTTTCAAGATGGTCTCGACCCTCTTCCCCAAGTCGGTGTTGAAGTTGTCGAAGATCAAGTGTGGCGCAACAAGACTCTGGTTCCCGCTGTTCATGATGTCGTGCTTCATCACGACGTTGTGCAAGGAGAACACGGCAGTTGGCCCGTGCGGGAAGTGCGAGATGGTGATCGAGGTCGGAACACCCCTGTGCTCGTGGATGACCACCAGGTCGGTCGTGTTCGACTTGATGCACGCGGAAACCAAGTCCTTCACGATGTAGTTACCACGGTTCAGCCTGATGCTGTTGGGGAAAAGCATCTTGATCTCCTTGGTGAACTGCTGCAATCTCGACGACGGCGACCGCGAGGTGGTCACGATGATCTTCGGGTCCATGATCCCGCTCTGTCTGGCGTACTCGTCGTCGATGGCCTCCTCGGCAGCGTCCAGGTCGCCCTTCGCAGCAAGACTCTCGTCGAACCTGTAGTCGCGCTGCAAGTCGTCGTCCTCGGCAATGTCCTTAGGCAGCGGCTTCCCCGAGGCCAACGCCTTCTTCAAAATCAATCTTTTCTCTTGCAGTTGCGACTCTTGCAACTCTTGGGCCTTTCTGTATAGGTACTCTCTTCTTTCACGGGCTTGACGACGCAACATTGTGGTGTTCTTTTGTCTCTTTGGTGTTTTTGTTTCTCCTTTGTGACTATCTTTCTCACCATGACATCTCATACATCTATGAAGAATAAACATACCAATTGCAAGATGGACAGTGGAGAGAAAACAGAAAAAAGAAAATTTAAAAAAAGTGAATACACTGAGTTGAGAAAAAGAAACGAAACGCAAAAAAAAACAAAAAAAAAAAATCTTCAAAAATCAAAGTGTTACCCGAAATATAAGAAATGGCACTTTTAAGAGTCCAAGATAATACACAATATATCTAGTCCATCATGTCATGTGACATTGTGCAGGTGTTATCTATAGAATATATGGGAACAAGTACCAAGCCAAGGCACTTCATATCGTATATACGTGCATACATACCATCGTGTAAGTCATAATGTTCAACCCCGGGTTCTTCCTCCAGTGAATAGGGAAGAGGACGGCGGCGTTGCGTGGTGCGACAGAGGACTGTGCTTCCTGCTCGGGTATGCCTGACTGGTGTCTGTCTGGAACAGCGAGACCGGCTGCTTGTTTTGCAATTTGAGTTCTCTGTTTTTCTCGCTGTAAAACAAACTCTCCTCTTCCTGTTCAACATCGTCAACGTCTTCGTCGTCTTCTTCGCCCTGCACAGCACCGCTCTGCAGTGCACTGCTGGCCTCCTCCGGGTTGTGCAGCAAAATCTTTCTCTGCTCCATCTCCCTCCTCTGCAACGAGATGTTGTTCGGCACAAACATGTGTGTTTGGAATGCAATGGGTAGTAGTGTTTGTGCTGCTGGGGGAGCGTTTGACGGATGCACGTATCTCTTTCTTGTCGCGTCGCTGACCATCGACCCGAAACTGCCCCTTCTGAACAGAACCTGGTTGTTGCTGCTCGTGTTTGATGTCGTGGGGACCAGTGGGTTGTGTGGGAGCGGCATGTTGGCAGTGTTCCCATTGGTATTGCTGTTCATGGTGTAGTGGCGCTCCTCAGAAGAGACCGACGACTGGTTGTCTAGCAACATGTCGTTTCTGATATAGTCCGAGTCGTGATCCAGATGGCCATGGCTTGCATGCGGGTCTATCTTCTTGTGTTTCGTGTCGAGCATGACAGAGGCCGGCGACAAGGATGACGCCTTCTTGTTGTGGTACTTCGCCAACATCAACTTGTCCCACTTCTTCCGGCACACTTTGTCCATCCTCGAGTCGGTCCCACTGAAAACACTGTCTGTGTCTCTATCAAACTCGTGTCCTGTCACGTCGTGGTGACTCTTTCTCTTGTTGCTTGCGTGTCCTGTTTCGTGATGCGCCCTTTGATTTTCCATATTTACATCATTGTTCGTGATGTTATTGTTCTTCTCTACTGGTGTACCAGCTTTACTAGTTACATGCTCGTTCGTATAAGCACCGTACGGCTGCTCGTTGTAAAAATCCTCGTCATCGTCTTCGTCGTCACTGATCTCACTAGAACTCTCGTCCTCATCGCTGGAATACGAGTCCTCGTCACTCGAGTAGTACACTTTCTGCTGCTGCTGCTCAGGATTCAAAACTACTGGCTTAGATGCTATCGGCTGTATACTCGTTTTAAACAGCGAGTGCTGCTTCTGTCCATTACCACTAATACTACTAGCGTTTGTGTTTGTATTATGCGTGACATGTGCTGTCTTGTTGAAAAGAGTCGACACGGGTTTCTTAAACAAGGACCCCGTGTGGTGAACTTGATGCGGCACAGATGCTATGTTGGATGTCGATACAATGTGTCTTGGCCCCGCGGTACTGTTCAGTGTCGGTAGGTTTGACGTGGAAGAAGCACTAACTACCTGTTTTCTGTGTGTGATGACCTTGTATATGTTTTTCACCCCGTCTCTCTTTCTTGTTTTCAGCTGGCTCACCTGCCTGTTCTTGTTCATGACACGCCACGAGATGTTGCTGAGTCTATCGCCGTGTTCCAAACGCCGAGACACCTTCAAGATATTGTAGTAGAACCCGTCTTCTTCGAAATGGTGCAACTTGCTCGGTGTAAACATGCTCGGTGCAATCTTGAAAAACGCATCGCCTTGGTCCGTACCGTCCAGATTCTGTGCCGAGTGATCTCTAGACACTAGTGCTTCAAACCGCTGCAAGTTCTTCAGATATTTGATCTTCTCCTGTGAATCACCCATTTGGCGTGAGTGTAATGCGTTGCCTGGTCGGTCCTATTTTCTTGTTTCGACTTTTGTCTTTAGTAAATCAACAATACTAATTCACTACTCTATAGATATTCAAAAATATTCGACTAATATATCTGTGTTAATCAACTTTGGAAAACAATGTGTAATACGGATAGTCAAGACTCCTATATTCGAAATAAATATCACACACATACACACACCACTAATCTGAATTTTAATTGTCACCCATACCACAATATTATTTACGATATCAAGCAGTACGACAATAAACCTTACCCAGTTTACTTAATGGCTCAAAGTTTTTCTTCCCCCCCATTATGTTCAAAAACAAAATATTAATCAAGAGAGAAAAAAAAAAAAAAAAATTCACATCACCAAAAGTACCAAGACATATAGTAAACACCTACCCTCCCTCTTTTTCTGTATCAAAAAAAGTACTTTTGTTGTAGATACCCACTTAATATATAATAAATGAAAACAAAGTGCATGACTTCCAAGAACCACACCTTAACACCACATACTAAACTGTACACACACACACATGGAAAAAATACACCAAGAGATTACACCAAGAGACTATTTCTTCTGCACTGTAATATGTTTGTCTTTTTACTGTTTTATATATTGTGTATGTTTTATTTATTCATTTTTGACATATTCTGTGTTGTTAATTCCCCGTGTAACGGAGTAATTTGTGTTTTCATTTCATTTCCCTAATAATCCAATCTATCAAAGAGATAGAGAAGAAGAAAAGGTTAATTGTAATTGTGTCTGTATTATCTTGTAGATCAATACACTCACTTTACCACTTACTTGCTAAAATAAATAGTACAAAATACATTTTATGCAAAAAGTGGGTTATTTTATTTGTATGTGTTTTTTTTTTTGTAAAAAAGAGAAAGACGTTAAGTCATGTGATTTCTTGTTCAGTTTTATTCGTGTATTTTCTATTTTTTTTATTTCTATATTATGTGTCTATTATATGAATAAAGTATATAAATAATGTTTGAAGGGGAATGAGGGAGTAGACTAGTCTTTCTTTAAATCTTCAATAGCATCAGAAGTTTTGTCAACCCCCCAGTTCCACCATTTTTTAGCTTTTTGTTTAGTTTCTCCATAAATTAGAGTTTCATGTTCTTTTTTCAAAGCTTCGTACTGTTCTTCAGATAAAACACTAGCAGTGTCACCCCAGCCGTGTAAGGAGTGTGCAGTTTCTCTTGCTAGTTGTTCTTCAGTGGCGTATTTTTCATCTTTGACGTCGTCACCACCCAGGATCTTATTGGTGGCACTGGTTACAGTCGCAGACAGGTCCTCTTTGGCAGCAGCAGCCTGGTCCTGCACAGTGTCCAGAGTTTCTCTTGCCTGGGTGACCAGCTCGCTCTTGTAGATCTTGTCACTTAGCTTGTTCACGTCCTGGTGGACTTTGTTTTTAAAGTCTTTGGCTGTGGCGTCTAGCTGGTCTTTCAACTCAGAGACTTTCTGTTGAGCATCGCTGATTCTTGATTCCATCTGTTTTTTTGTCTCGTTCTTGTACTCGGAGGCGTGGTCGGCAAACTCGTCTTTCAACTCGTGGAACTTCTTGTTGGCCTCGTCGTACTCGTTCAACAGCTTGGCTCTGGTCTCCTCGACTTTGGAGTCCCCGAAGTTGAAAATGGTCGCATTGTTGTTGCTAGGAGTGTGTGGGGACCCAAACTCAGTCTTGGCCCCGTCGTAGGCACTTGTCTTGGCCATGGCCAAGTGTTCTTTGATCTCCTTCTCGGACTTCTCAGCTCCACCAACAGTGTGTCTCAAGATAGCGTCCTTCAACGACTTGGCGTCGTCCAAGATACCGTCCTTGATAGACGATAAACTGCCGTGCTGTTCTGAAGAGTTGGTGGTAGTGGTGGTGGTGGTGTACTCAGATGGGACAAACTTGCTGTCTGCACCTCCGGCTTTAGCAAAAGTCTCTTTCCCTGGCAAAGTGGAGGAAGAAGCGGAGACTTCTCTGTTGAAGATCAAGTCGTCTGGTTTCTGGTGTTGTTTTCTGTTCTTTTCATAGATGATTGCACCTGTGGCAATAGCAACGGTTCCTAAGAAAAATCTACTTGACATTTTGTTTTTTGTTTATTTGTGTGTTTGTTTGTGTGTTTGGTCTTTTTTTATTTCTTTCTATATATTACATTATAGAGGAGAGTAAAACAAGTAGTAATTAGATTATCGATGAAAATACATCCCTTTATATATGTTTGAAATATCAAGTTTGTCGTTATTGTCTCACTTGGAGGCTTTCTTGTAAAAATAAAGAAAAATAAGGGGACAAGAAATCGTAATATAAGACCCCAAGTCTTAGACTTGGTCAACTGACTGTGTATCGTCATTATCTACATTGACTTGTACCCTTGAAACCTACCCCAGAAATGATATCACCATATACGTGTGATATCACCTAAATCTCTCTACGGCGTATTATGTCAAAAAGTCTACATACGTAAGAGATTTATCCCCTTAATAAATTAATTTCATCTATATCTCTGTCGAACTCTACAACATTTGAGAAAAGACAAAAAAAAAACAAATTGACATGTTCTCTACAGTGTGTTCTTAGTGACAAAAGTTGTTAGTTTTGTTTTGTCTTACTTTACAGATTTTTACTTGGCATACGTTTGTCCGTATATCACAGACAAATGAAAAAAGAGGCTTACTTTTGTCACACACGTATATTTGTCTCGTCTAAAAGACCACATAGACAGGTCACATGCACAACACACACGCACATACACAGAGAAAGAGAGTCATATTTACAATTATAGACATTATTGTTACACTACATTCTAAACAGATACATACATGACGTCTACGATTTGTTGCCTGGTCTTATGGCAGATGACGAGACGACTTTGCTCAATGCATACAACTCAAACTCCTCAATCACGTCGTCTTGTTCTGCATGGTCCTCCTCGTCTTCGTCTTCGTCCTCGTCCTCAGAGTCAACTGCAGTCAGTAGTCCCTCGGTGGTGGGTTTCGTAGTGGATCCACTCTTTTTATTCCCAAAGAGTAAATCCGATAGTTGCTCTATATCTTCAAGCCCAAGCTTTGTAGGGAACATGATTTTAAATTTCAAAAACAGTGACCCAAAGTTGTTACCCTGCGTGTCCAAGGGCATTCCTAAATTCTCAAACACAGCCACATCCTCCGAGTTCGTAATAGACCCCGCAGGAATATACAACTTGATTACGCCCTTTCTCGGGTGTAGATTCTGTGGAAGACTTATGTTTCCCCCACATAAGCACGTGCTCAATGGGACTTCCAAGTTGGAAATCAACAAGTCTTTGCTCTTGTTGATCAACTCACATTTGAGGGAATTGTTACCAGTAGAAGTACTCCCTGTACTGGTCTTTCTTTTCTTGCGTCTTCTATAATCACTGTCATCATCACCGGTCTCTGTCTTGGTCGCGTGTGCCCTTTCATCTTCATCTACATCACTCTTCTCCTCCTCCAAATCATCATCAAGCTTGATTGGCTCGTCGGAAAGCAAGGTTATCACCACATCGCCCGGTATGCACCCCTCTTGTTTGCCATTGGGTAGCGACACCACCTCGTCTGCCTGCTCGTGAAACACTATCTGTTGCCCATAGATCATCCCCCTTTTGATAACCACATTGAATATCTTTCTCTCGTTCACAAACCCTTGTCCGAAACATGTTTTGCAATTAGACAACAACACAAACACTTCGCCTGTGCCCTGGCAGTTCATGCACTTGATCGAGTCAAACATGCTAGGGAAAACACTGCCAAACTGGAAACTAGCTCGGTTCCCGGTCCCATTGCACACAGAACACCTCTCACAGTACCCTGTACCCTCTGTTCCATCACAGGTCTCGCAGATCCTGCTTCTAGACATCTTCAACTTAGAGCTCTTGCCCTCATACAAGTCTTTCAAAGACACCCGCAGATTGTGGTATATGTTGGGAGCCTTTCTTTTTGCTTGGTCTCGAGACCAGCAAGGCTTCTTCGTGACGTACTGTTTCGGCTGCTGCTGCTGCTGCTGCTGCTGCTGCTGCTGCTGTTGTTGTCCTTGTTGAAATGGATCAAAATGCTGTGCAAATGTCTGTGTTTGGGTCGTTCTTCCACCCGACATGCTGTCTGTTGTCTGAGTAGTAGTAGTTGTTGTGGTAGTGACTGTTGGACCAAATTCAAACCCTTGTGTGAAATTGAAAAAATCAGAAAACATCGTCGCTGCGCTAATACCCGTGTTGGCATACCCACCGTTATTCCTCTGCTGCTGCTGTTGTTGCTGTTGTTGCTGTTGTTGCTGCTGCTGCTGCTGCTGTTGTTGTCTCTTTTGTCTCTTTATTCTCTCCTGTTTCTGGATCTCAAGAATCTCCGTCTCATCAACAGTCCCGTAAACATCGTATAGTTCCCTCTTGTTGTGATCTTTCAAAATATCAAAACTCACACATATATCTTGAAACCTCAACTTACTTTCTTCCGAATGACTGTTTTTATCAGGATGATGTTTTAAAGCTTGAGTCTTGTATGCTTTCTTTATAGTCTCAAAATTGGAATTCTTCTCTACTCCCAAGACCTTGTACGGATTCATCGTGTGTATCTGTATTTTTTTTTTTGGTTGAGTCGAGGAATTATCGGCACCTAAGTTGTGGCCTCGCGTTGTCTTCTCGATTATCTTTTCAATTATCTTTTCGACTATTTTACTTCTACTATAAGTAGTTATTGATATATAAGAGTAAATCTAGTAAATCACCAACTCAATCATTCATGGATCTTTGAGACATCTATCTGTCTACCGATTAAGAATTTGAGAATGACTATACTATTTTTCATTCGTTATTTAGTACCCAAGAACAAAGAACATTCTGGAAATTGAAGAAGGGTAAAACACAAAGAATATCTAAATTCACGGCGGAATACTTTTAAAACAAATACCATTTTTCACTCAGTAATCACGTAGAACTTTGGATCTTCTATTTTTTTTTAGTTTTTTTGTTTTCTCTCTTTTCTCTCTTTTTTCGCGTTGCTTGTGTGTATTTTGTATGTGCACTTTAAATCATCACTGTAGCTTTTTGCTCAATGAGTAGTCACATGACTTTCTTTAATTTTTAGTCACATGACTCTGCTTAAAGAAAAAGTTTTGTGTGAGGGTAATACTTCAAACAAAAAATATATATTTATTGTATTTTTGGAGTTAACAAAGAAAGAGAAACAAGAACTATACGCAAAAAAAACACTCAAGAATAATTCCGGTTTGAAGTTAGTCAGATGTGCAGTTTAATTTTCTTTAATGAGTGAGTGATGGGAAAAGCAAAAAAACACTATGAAATCTTAAAGTGAAAAATTGAAATCATTGAATCCATTAGATTTATTAGATAAATGAATGTTATGACTAATTCGACGCCTATGGCTCAATATATAAATAAATTGATTTAAGTTATAACTTTTATGTCTTATGCTAATTTCTAAAAGTAAAGCAAAAACAGATATATAAAGCACCTAGAACAATGAATGATATCAACTCCTATGACGTCCAAATTGACAAGTACGACTTGTTTTTAGAAATTGACCATACTAAATCCAATTTCAAT
The DNA here is from genome assembly GCA_030573535.1 of Hanseniaspora occidentalis var. citrica. NCBI lineage: Eukaryota > Fungi > Ascomycota > Saccharomycetes > Saccharomycodales > Saccharomycodaceae > Hanseniaspora > Hanseniaspora occidentalis. The sequence goes on from JAJMDI010000121.1 coordinate 88,426, forward strand.
GGTAAATCTACTTTGGTTTTCAAAACCCCATTGGCCGGTAGCAACGAAATTTTGAACTTGTATATCGATGACTTGATCATTATTGAATACACCATCAACGGTGAGCACACTTACAACGACAGTGAATTCCACAAAGATACACATACAACCAGTTTGAAACTGCATGGTCATGACTCAATTTCTGAAATTTCTATTGTTTACTTTGGTAAGATTTCTCAAATTTCCACTTTTAAAGATAAAACATATGGTATTTTTAAGACAAATATCATGAATGAGTCTGGTAATTCCAACAACATTGTTATTTCTACACATTGTCAACCTAACTTTGCTTCCAAGATTTTCCCATGTTTGTTGAACTCTAAATCGAAATTCAATTTAACTATTAAAACTGATTCTAGATTCAAAGTTATTTCAAACACTGGGGTTTCTAGTTCATCTTTGGAAGATGGGGCAAATGTTACCGCAACCGGTAGTAGTCCTAATAAAAGAATTGTCACTTTCAAAGAGACTCCATATATGCAACATGCAGTCTTTAGTTTTACTATTGGTGATTTAGAAAGCATTCAAACCTCCATTGAAACTCCACAAAACCCAAATTTCCCCATCACAATCTATTCTGCAACCTCTATTCAGGATTGTTCCTTTGCATTGGACATTATTACTAAATATTTTACAAAATTGAATAATGAAATTTTCCATAAAAACCCATATCATCTAGATAAGTTGGATTTTGTTGCATTGCCATTTTTAAGTGACTATGCCATGGAAAATCACGGTATGGTTTCCATTCAAATGAACCACATCATGTTGTCTAAATTAGTGAAAAGTTCCCCACAGTATAAACAAATGGAACAATTGTTGGTTCATGAACTGGTTCATTTGTGGATGGGTAACTATATTAGTTTCAACTGGGAAAACTTATGGTTCAATGAAAGTTTTGCTACTTATTTGGCTAATGAAGTCATTGAAAATGGTTTTACTAATGAAGAATATTTGACCAATTACTATCAACCTCTTTTGGAAAATGTTCAAAGTTCTACTATTAAAGAGGGATTGCCTTCTACATTGTCTTTCGAGAATACAACAGATCAATTGTTTAACCCTCAAAGTTATATGAAGGGTATTCCAATTATCAGATCTTTAGTTGAAATGGTTGGTTTAAATAAATTTGTTGAATCTTTGGATTCATTTTTTACAAACTATGAAAAAATTATTGATCCCTGTGAAATTTTTGAAAACTTGAATATTGAAGACTCTTATAATTGGTACATTTCTGAATTTAAACAGGCTCCTACCATCAAAATTACCAACACTAAAGTTGGTGGTTTGAAAGATACTGACTCATTTCCTGTCTATTTAGATAAAGGTTTGGTTGTCAAAGCGAACGAGTTTTTGAAATGGGATATTGTAGAAATCAACAAACACTATTCATTCAACTCAAAAGCTATTGGCTTGTATCATGTCAAATATGAAAATGATAAAGTCATTGAAAAATTATTGCAAGAGATGAGTGACGAAAAGAATATCAATGAATTTGATTTTTATTCTATTTTACAAGATCTACAAAAAAATATTCTAACTGGTGAAAACTTGACAAAATACGATATTTCTTTACCGATTTCCTTATTGACTGAAATGGTTTCCAAGATGGATGTATTTGTTCAATTGAAATCAAACAACCATGTTTATAACAGAGCAATCAGTATGATTTTGGAAATTCTAGAAAAATTACAATTGTCCATTGTCAAGTATGGGTCTGGAGAAGAAAATGAGTCTATTTTGAACGTAGCTGTTTATTCTAAACTTTTGAAACCTCTATTTTTCAAATTCAAAGATACATTGTGTGACACTGATGTCTCTGGCTTGGATATTAAAAAATTCCATTTGGAAGGCGTTTCTGAATTAGAATGGTCTGTTCTATCCCGTTTAATCTTTCTTTTGAAGAGAGATTCTGATATTTGGTTTTTCAGCACACAGGTGATTAAAACCATCTTGAGCGGTAGACCAATCAAGTCCAAGATTCCCGCTGAAATCATTGGAAGTTGTATGGCTTCATACGCATCTAGAGTTGACAATGTTAAAGACTGGAAAAAAATCTTCAACATGGTAAAAAACTGTGAGCCCTACATGAACCATGTTGACTACAACACTGACGACTACCAATCTGTGAAGGAAGCCTCGTATTACATCCAAAACAGTATTACTCAGAACATTGGGTTTGTGCTTTCTCCAAGCATTGTGGCAAAAGTGTTGAACTTTGTGTACACCAACATTGAAAGTACTTCTATTGAACTGTTGTTGTTTGGTATTATCTTCAATTACAAAAGAGAGTTTAACGACTCTGAAATCAACAATAACACAGTCAAGGAATCAAACATGAAAGACTTGGTGTGGAATTGGTACGAATCCAATTTTGACCACATTGCACAAAGATCTTTAAGAGAGGGTTCGGAAAGTGCTGCTGCATTGTTGAAAACATGGCAAAATATTTCTATCTTGGTGTTTTCCATGTTTTTGATTGAAGACTCTTCTAAGATTGACCAGTTTATCTTGTTGAAACATTCTAAATTCAACAAGAACTTGCAATTGGACAAAATCTGGGAGCTTGTCAAGGAAAGAGAAATGCACTACATCATGTTGTACCAATTGCTATTGCAATTGAAATACGATTTGTAAGGAGACCTAGGTTGTCTTTCTTGTTGAATCCCTGTTAAATAGTTTTGCAAGTTAAAAACAGATATAAAATATTAGTCAATTTCTGGTTGTGAATCTATAATTAATGTCTATACTTGTATATATATATCTCTTTTTTTTACATAAGAAAAAGAGTAAAAAACACCTATGGTTTTATATTGTGTTACATTGTGTCAACGTGTGTCAGCTTGTTATTTGTGGTGATTGTTGTTTAAGGTTGTTTGGTGTGTTGTATTGTTGTGCTCACTGAACACGTCCTGGGAAACTGAGTTGTTAGTGTCCTCGTTGGTTTCATTGATGGTTGCTCTTCTTTTCAAAATGTACTCCTTGATTATGCTTTCAATGGAGTACATATCAGAATGTTCATTTTCAGAGCAATCTACTTTGGCAGATGTCGCTGTGTTTTTTCTTGAATGTTTTTTTTCCACATGTAAGTGTAGAGTGTTCAGATCAAAGAATGATTGGTTTGGGAAACCACTGATCATAGACGAGGATGTGGATAGCGGTGGCATAACATTGGTGTCCTTTTCTATATTCAATCTCAACATAATTCTCTGGTACACCATCAACTTCAAGTACTGTTTCCATAAATCATTCAAATGGTTTTTTTCCGATCTTGTTATGTCGTGCTTAGTTTTTCTACTACTAACATGGTTGTTAATACTTGAAATTTTCCTCTTTGTCACGTAATTGTTTAAAGCGTTGTTAGTTTTCGTGAATTCCGCTAGATTAACATATAAGTCTGAACTACTGCTATAGTTCTTCAACTTGTAGTGTTTGTTGTATCTTATAGAGTATCTTGGTTGTATATTAAAGGTCCAGTTTGCAAAATGCGATGCTCTCTTTTCGTTCAAAGTGGTGTACACCTTTTTAGTGTCAGGATCGTTTGATTTTATTTTTGATAATTGGCAGTAATCTATCATGGCAGACAACCCTTGTGCGTTTGTGAAATTAGGAAGATGAGCCTGTCTGTTGACAATTACATTGTTTTTCGTTTTAAAAGACTTAGACTTGCTTCTGTGAATACTGTGTTGTTTAAACAGTCTCTTCTTTTTCTTCTTGTTCTTACCCACAAGTATGAACTTCTTACCATATCCTTCTGTATCATCTACATTTGGATGAGTCGATCCACTGATGGATCTTAATTTATTGAAAAACATGTTTAATTTAGATACTTTTAATGGACTAATATTACTCTCTTCACCATAAATTGTCTTTGTATTAGTACCTAAAAAGTAATTGTTATTATCCACTTTGTTTTCAGCTCTAGCAGAAACTCTTTTTTTGTGATTAATTTCTTGATCGTGATGGAACTTACTGAAATTTTGAAAATACTGATCCATTTGTTTCTTAGCATCCATTTCTTCTGAAACTTCCTTTGTGGGACTTTTATTTTTCCTTTTGTTTGTGGTTTTATCTTTTTGAAAAGGTGTATTATTCTCCAAATCAGAAAGAACAGTGACTGTCTGTATATAACTGGTTGGTGTTTTCAATTGCATGGCTGGAATATGATTACTTGTTGGTGAATTATAATTATTAATAGGTGTATTTCTTAATGGACTATTGTTCATACCTCTATTTCTACCATCTGTATTGTTGTTTTCAAGACTCTTTATTGGAGTGTTATAGTTTTGATTATCATAAATATTGCCACTGTTATTGAATTGATTTGTACTGGTAGAGTTATAAAACTGCGGAGGAGGACTAGGTGTGGTAGCACTTGGTGCATTTTCTGAATCCAAACCTACTATCGAAGAATGTTGTTTATTTCTTTTTATAATAATTTCCTTCAAGATATTTTCATCATTAATGTTGTATAGTTGTGAGTATCTTTTCTTTTCCTGCTCAGACAAAATATATTCTTGTTGATCGTATCTACCATTGGCATTATAATTCACGTTGTTCTTAGAGCTGACAGTATCTGTATAAGAAGTAGATGCAGATTCTCGTGACTGTGCTGTAACTTGCGCATTAATATATTTGTTTTGTCTTGCTCTATGCAAATCTTGCTCACTAGTACTGGGATCTAGCAAATCAATAAAGTAATTCCCAGAGGGAAAATGTGAATGGTGATCAGGTCGAGATGCCATTGTAGTCATTTTTTGTGGTCTATGTGTGTGTGTGTGTGTGATGGTCGTTTGTTTACTGCTAGTTTTACATTCTAATGGCTTTGAACTAAAGCATAATAAAGAATTGAAGAATCAAAATTTCTTTTTAAAATGTACATTCGACTTGTCCCATCAACATTCCATGGCTTACATCACACGATACATACATGACATGTCATTTAAAGAAAAGAAAAGAACTAACCTCAACAGAACCCACATTGGTATAATAAATAAGTCCCTTCTGTTGACATATATGCTCATTGGCTCATAGTTGTTGTTGTTCTCTTTCCTTATATATAGTTTCCTTTTCAAAAGTACACTATTAATAGTCATCTCCTCGAATTGTTGCCTAGAAATGCTCAATCACACTAAACATAGATATATGCCATAAACCCAGCATCAATCGAATGTATGTTCTCTGCACAATACTACAGCAAATTTGTTCATATAGATGATATTTTTCACGATACACATCCTGCATTGGTTTCTGCCTATGAACTTTTTCATGCTAATGAACTCTTTGTTCACATTTTAAAGTTTACCCAGACACATCTATAACTGCTGTGCAATGGAAATACCAAACGACATCAAAACGTCTATGACGTCAAAAACAAAATAATATGTTGGTATAACAAGTGAGGTCATGTGACATCCATTTATAATTTTTTTTTTATGTGACCCTGCCATATCAAAAACAAAATGTCATGTGACTAAGAAAAAACAGCTATCACTAATCACGAAAACAGTAGAAAAAAGTTGAAGGGGGAGAAAAGTACACGAGTTGTTTACAGACACGTCCGTATTAGGCAATGTTCTCAGAATACATCGTATCACATTTGTTTCAATATTCAATATTCAATATTTATATTATGTATATAAAAAAAGAGATCACTAACAACGAATCGAAGAAATTAGAACAAAGAAAAAAAAAAAAAAAATATTTAACAAAAAAATACCTTGTTGTTCTTTAAAATCTAAGAATAATATTTATTTTTGTACAGTTGGGATCAAGAAATTATAAAATTTTGTTGATTTTTTGAATAATAGGTGTTTAATAATTGATCTAATGTTTAACTATAATCGATTTATGTTGTAAATTAGTGTAGTTTGAACTAAGGTAAGCGAGTGTGTATTAATTTAAATCATTAATTAAACTTTTTCTCATAATCAGCAGTTGTAAAACATGGTGGAGATGTTTGATTTAAACGATGTTTTTCACATGTTTCAATATTTAATTCAAAAAGTGTTTCATTCTCTTGTTCAGCTCATATATATATATAGGGTTGTTTTTATGTAAACTCTTGATTATTCATGGGTCTGAACTTGGTTCTTGGTTATGCAAGTATTTACTTAATTTGAAGAAAAGAAGTAGAATCAACAAGTTTTATACACCCACACACATATACCCACATATCAAAAACAAAAATGGAAAAAATTAAGGAAAAGTTAAACAATTTGAAATTGGAAGCTGAATCTTGGCAAGATAAATATGAAGAATTAAAAGAAAAAGTAAAAGAATTGGAACAAACCAATTTGGAACAAGAAAACGAAATCAAATCCTTGACTGTTAAAAACGGTACTTTGGAAACTGAATTGGAAAAATTGGAAACTGAATTGGATGAATCTAAAAAAATAGAGTCTGAAACTTCTAATTTGAAATCCACTCACGATTCTACTTCCAAGAAAAACGAACAATTGGAACAAGAATTGGAAGAAAACGAGTTGAAATTGAAAGAAGTCACTGATGAATTGAAACAATTGGACTTGAAATCTGAAACTTTCGAAAGAAAAGTCCAATCTTTGGAAGAAGAAAACAGAGAATGGGAAACAAAATACGAAGACTTGAAAGTCAACTACGAAAACACCAAAAAAGAATTGGACGAAATGCTTCAATCCTTGGATGACTTTTAACGTCAATGAAACTGATAGCACTAATGGCACTAATATATTAGACGACAAGAAACTTGAAAATAATAAGAACAATAACAATAACAAGAATATTGAAAATGAAAATAAAGTAGTGGATCACGGATTGGATCTGTATCACAATTTTTTTTTCAACCATGGGGCTTTCAACAATAAAGCAATCTTACCTATGGTGATTATTCTTGCTATTTCAATAGTATTGGCGTTTTTATATTAATATGCATTCATATATTTATCTTTTCATAATCATATTTATATACATATGTGTATAATATATATATAAATAAATCTGAGTTTAATAAAAAAATAAAGTAAGGTAAACCAGGAAGGATACGATGGTTGTTCCAAAGGAGTGAGATATAAATTGATTAGTTTGATAATTCAAAAACTCATGACCGGGTTAGTTGTTTACAATGGGACAAGAAATCAGAGTTGATATAGAAATTATTCAACAGGTTTCAATTCTGAACAAAATATTACAGGATGAGATATTTACAGCTTTTGGAGAAAAGGAGAGGAAAAATCCACAAAGAAAAAAAATAAAAATATGGATCAAACAAATAATGATATGAAAGCCCACACACTGGAAGAATTGCTTAAGCTTCCAGATAATGTTCTTGCGATGAAGAACACGTTGAAGTATAACTTAGGTTCGAAAAGGTGGTTTGCTGAATTCAGAGCCCATCTGTTAAAGATAAACATATATCTAAGCAGGTTTTTCCATAATGAAAGTTTTCTGGATATTGCACCAGATCTTTCTCCAAAAACTATTGCTTATACTAAAAAGTCCTTAGACACCGTTTTAGGGCGAATAATTAAATTATCGGTTTCAGATGAGTTGTATGATGCATTTTTTGACAGCTGTTATTTCGACAATCTATATGTTTTACATTTGTCAAAGTTTCACTATTTTGAAGTTACGTTAACAAGGTGTCCCTTAAATCACACTTATTGGGATTTGAAAGATTACAAAGATGGTAAATATAAAAAACTCGAATCATTAAATCTTTGGAAAGAAATAAGAAAGTTAACTGAAGATCATGGAGAAATTATTGAGGTTGCAGCTAGCATGGTATTTCAGCTAAGCGAAGAAGAAACGAAGAAAATTCTTGATAAATTTGGCTCTTATGAAGAACTAACTTTTGCTGAAGTATTGCCTCTTTTGGAACCATAGAAAAGGGAGTTGTTTGTAGTTTAGTACTAGGAAAATTAGTGTGCTCAATTTGCTGCCGAATCACGTGATTTTACTCTACAGAGTATGGCCTACGTGAGAAAAAAATGAAATTTGTGTGATTGGTTTATATTTTGTCCTTATACATCGATCAGTACAGAAAGTTACGGTATACTCAATCTATTCAACAGATTTGAGTCTAAAATAATTGGTGCGATGTAAATAAAGATATTAGAGAAGGTTTATTACAGCCACTGGAAATAAAATATTATTCTCAAAATAAAACAGAGAAGAAACACCGCTAATATAAAAAACTATGGATCAAACAAATAATGAAATGAAAGCACAAACACTGAAAGAATTGATTAATCTTCCAGATAGTGTTCTTGCAATGGAGAACAAGTTGGAGTATAGTCATGGTTGCAAAAAGTGGTTTGCTGAATTCAGAGCCCACCTGTTAAAGATAAACATATACCTAAGCAGGTTTTTCCATCATGAAAGTTTTTTGGAGATAGCACCGGATCTTTCTCCGAAAACGATTGCATTTACTAAAAGGTCATTGGATATCGTTCTGGGGCGTATCATTGAATTATCGGTTTCAAAGGATTTTTTTGATGAGTTTTTTGTAAGCTGTAATTTCGACGATCAATATGTTCGATATTTATCAGAGTTTTTTTATTTTGAAGGCATGGTAACTAAGTATACTCTACATGAAATTTATTTAGATTTGAAAGAATACACAGATGGAACAATTGAGAAACCCGAATCATTAACTCTTTGGAAAGAAATGAAAAAGTTGACTGAAGATTATGGAGAAATTATTGAAATTGCAGCTAGCATGGTATTTCAGCTAAACAAAGAAGAAACGAAGAAAATTCTTGATAAATTTGGACACTACAGAAAACTGACTTTTGATCAAGTTTTGCCTCTTTTGGAACCATAGAGACGGGAGTTGTTTGTAGTTTACTACTAGGAAAGTGATGTGTTGACTTTTCAAATGAATCACGTGCTTATACTTTACAAAGTAAGGCTTGTGTGATAAAAAAATCACTTATGTGTTTTTTTGGTCTGCGTCGTTTTTTTTTCTTTTGTACGGTTGAATTATTCAGTTTTTACAGTCAGAGACGACAAAAAAAAAAATTTTAACGGAACGGCAATGGACAGAACAAAATTTCATTCCACTAAGAAAGAGAGTCAGTTTTTGAGCAGAGAAAGAAATCATAAAATTAACTGACCATTCATTATATTGATAATTTAATGAAGATGAGAGATTTTGATGATATCGTATGTATACCTTTCAAGATGTGAACTTTGTAAATATATTTATACTTATCTTTCATGTCTTACAGTGCTATATATAGGTATAGAAACAAGAAAAAAGGGAGCAAAAACTTTACATAAAATAAGAACATCTCAAACGGTACTACCAAAAATAGTAGTATAAAAATACATTACCAATGACATCAGTAGAAAACTCTGATGATTTTATCAGCAACGAAGAGTTAAATAACATAGAAAGAAATGTGCTGAACGACGATTCTGTGAAGGAACACATTGTCAAGAAAGTAGACAGTATAGAAAGTGGCACGGATAGTAGTGACAGCAGCAATACTTCTAGTAGAGACAAGAGAAAGCAAACTGATATAGTGATACACCATCACCACCATCATCATCACCATCATCATTCATCATCTCAGACTAACGGTAACAGTAGTAGCACTCATAATAGTAGTAACAATAACAATAACAATAACAACAGTGGCTCTAGTTCTCCTTCCCTTGGCAAGTCCAATAAGGGTTTGTTGTTGTCGGCTCCTTCGAGTCCGTGTCCCTCGCCTGCACTAAGCAAGAACACTCAGAACTCGGTGATAATTACAAACAACGACTTGACGTACGTTTCGTTGAAGAAACTAAGTTTGCAGAATTTGAACGCTCTCCAGCACTTTGCGCTGGCCATGTGCAGAGACATTTCTTTTGTTTTGCCCGTCTTGGGGTTTATTCAGTCTATCCAAAAGGCATGGTCTTTGAACGTAAACACATTGCACCAGTCACAACCGCAACTGCATTGTTCTGGAACAAACAACTGTGCTGAGGACGGATATTTGGATTTTTTCAAAATCTTATTTTACATTCAGCAGCAAGATACAAAAGCATTGGTGATGACTTTCCAGAATTTCTGGAGTTCCCACCAAAACACTTCGAAGATGTTAATCAACCCAATCAAATATTTCTACAACAATGACATGGAGTCATCTTCATCGACATTATTATCTTCTGCATCAAATATACTCTCTTCCATTTCAACTAATGGAAATTCGTCATCTCCTTCTTCATTACCCTTACAAGCACATAATCTGACCGAGCAGCTAGGGAACGCCTTCAAGAATAAAATGACACAGAACACCACCACATCTGGTGCTGCCTCTTCTCCACTGATAAGACAATCATATTTATCTTCTATCATTAGAGCGAGATCAAGTGAATATTTACTTTGTGCTTTGTGGTGTTTTGTTTCCATGTACTTGACGTATGTTACTTTGGATGCCTTGATGGTTAGATGGATCACCAGATACAGTGTTTCTGCAGCTATTTTGAGAATGTTCTCAATTAGTCTGTTGTTGATTATTATTGAACTGTTTTTAATCTCCACGTTGACAAATGATGATGGACAAGGAAATGATTTTATCCTGCATACATGGATCTTCATCAGTTGTATTTTGACTGTGGTCTATATCTGGCAAAGTTTCTGGACTTCTTTCCTACAACAGCAAAGAAATAGTGTTAAGAAGTACAGCGCAAATGCAACTTCTTTACAATTCTGGAAATACACGTTGAAAAAGCATTTGGATCTATACAATATCATCGTATTTGCTGTGGTGCCCATCGGTGTTGCCAGCTTCATCACAATGATCATTCTTTTAAGAAACTTGGTCATCCAAAGAATGGATGTTGGACAATTAGAAAAAATATGGTTTGAAATCAATAACAATATGTAATTTGTATTTATAGATTGTCATACATAATGAGTTTAAAATTTTGTTATAGGTATATAGATAATATCAAAACTCTGTTAAGTCACGTGTTTACTACTGGACGTAATTAACGACAGAAAATTTGAAAAAACGTAACTAGAAAAAAAAAAAAAAAAAATGAAAAACTGAAAAAAATTTTAGTTGCTCTCATCATATTGGTTAGACTCAAAATCAAAGTCGATTATCTAGATTTCAAGAAAAGAAACAACACAAGAACCAACCAATAATCTATCATTTTTGTTTCTGTTACTCATAGAAAAAGATAACTGCAAAGGCTCAAATACATACATAACAACATGGTCGTTTATATTCTAGGTAAACCTTTCAAAGGTAAAACATTAATCACATACGGTTTGGCATCCAAATTTTTTGGTGTTGGTATGAAGACTGCTGAACAAGTCTGTTCCAAATTGGGTTTCTACCCATCCATGAGAATGCACCAATTGAATGAACCACAAGTCATGAGCATTACTAAAGAACTTTCACAACTAACCATTGAAAACGAACTGAAATCCCAAATATTAGCCAACATTTCTCTGAAGAGACAAATCGGTTCCTATGCTGGTATCAGACATAGTTTGAACTTACCTGTTAGAGGTCAAAGAACAAGAAACAATGCTTCTACTGCTAGAAAATTGAATAGAATCGATAGAAAATTTAACTCAGCTTAAGGCAGCTGTGTTAATGAGAGATTTGTGTATAAAGAAAAAAAATTGAAAATAAACAAATATTGAGTAAAAGGCAAGACAAAACAAAAGGGACCTCATTCTTTTCAAAATTGTATATAGTAACTGTTTTTGGCTTTCATTTTATTTTGTTTTTAATTTCTGGTCTATATATACATCCCTATCAAATCTATATGTACATAAAAATTATAATTCATAGTCGTTATTGAAAGAGTCCCAGTCTTTTAGCTCCATAAGATGTCTCATTGTAGGTCTGCCGTGCGGACAATTCCAAGGTTTGTCTAACTCGCTTAGATTGTAAACAACTTTCTTCATTGTTTTCATAGTCAACGGTTTCCCAATCATAATACTGGTTCTGCATGCTCTCATGGCAAACATGGCCCTGATTTTTGAGCATCTGATAGATGTGTTGTAAGGGTTCGGCGATTCCTTGATCAAGTGAACCAACTCGTAAAAATCTTCAAACGAAAACTGGGTTTTTTTCGAGTATGGTAAACTAGTAATAGAGATCTTTCCAACAGATTCATGTTCGCTATGTGGATTGTTAGCATCTACTTCATCATCGTTTTTCACTTTCAAGTTGAACCCGTTCAAACTGAACGTCTTCAAATTTTCCAAAACAATCAATTCATCAATAACACTTAGTTCCATCGGTTTAGGTTGAATCAATGCTTGAGATTTGAACTTAGTTGTCTTTTGCAACATTTCAAAGTTAAATTTTTCATCACTAGCATGTTGATCAACAATAAATAAATCGTATTTCCCCGTTTCAGTCTTTCTCGTACAGATGATGAACCCTAAATTGAACTGGCCCACAATCTTCATTTTGGTAAAATCAGATTTAGCAACAGTCAATGACAAATATTCTTCACCTGCTTGTTTGTTAGATATATCTTCATTTTTATTGAAAAGAGACATGTGCTTCTGTTTCACAAAATTTGAATTTAGTTTGTACCTCTCAGAAATCAAAGAAAAATCAGTGGCTAGCTTAGTTTCGTACATATACAACTTTGAAGTCTCTGCTTGTGATGAAGAAGGTCTAAAAAGTGACAAGTCGTTCGATTGAGATACTCTCTCGTTGATTACTCGAGGAATATCATCAACAGATTCTGAAAAATCGTCAGCCGAGTCATTCTCACCTACCGGTTCTGCAACAACCTCTTGATCTGGTCTTACAGAGCTTGATTTTGAGCTGGACAATTGTTTGCGTGGTGAGTGAATTTTTTCCACAGTCTGTGTGCCATCCACATCAATAATAATTTCCTCGTCACTAGCATCTGATTCTTCGTCATCGCTGTGTGCATCTGAGCAATGTGATTTACAATGAGAATCCACATGGTGGGCAAATGCATCAATCCTAGTTTGAAATCCCTTTCTTGTGACACGAGGATTTACTGGTGTTATGGTTTTCCTAAAGTATGACTCTTGATCCTGGACTTTGTTCACAGTAAATTCTTGAGACGAGTTGTCATTGAATTCGGGCTCTTTCATTGAGTCAGAAGCCTCATCCGCACTACGAAAACTCTCCTCAGCACTTTCCGAATCAAGGATTTCATTATCTTCAAAATCACTTTTATTTTGATATTCAGTGATAGATGGTGGAACTTTCACGTTGTCTGAAAGTTCTGAATCAGCAGCATATTTTTCGACGTCCATTTCATCAGGTTGTGTTTCTTCTTCCAATTCTAAGGATTTAGTATTGCTACTTTCAAAGATCTCGACCCTTGGTGGAGCAAAACTAGTTGATGGCTCAAACATTTCTAGCTCTTCGCCATAGTTCTCCGTCTGCTGTTCACTTTTTTCCTCCATCATCTTCTCATCCTCCTTGACTTGGTGATCAAATTTTCTTTTTTTCACATTAACTTCTTCAAAACTATCGTTTATTTGAGATTGTTTCAGTTGGTCAGAGTTTGCAAATAATGTCATCTCCTGGTTGTTAAAGTACTCCTGTAAGCTTTCCCTCAAGTTATTTAGAAAACTCTGTTCATTGTGAATAAAAACAGTTCTTTTATCTGGAGTGACATTTAAGTCTAGCAAATTTGCACTCACGTCAAAGTTCAAGACAAAAAATGGAAACTGGACGTTATTGAACGATTTGTAAACTTCATTGATGACATTGACAATCTTAGGGTAGTCAATTGGCCTCTTGTTGATGAAAATAAACTGTTTATCCTTTGAAGTTCTTCCACAGCCAAAGGAATTTTTACTAATGCATCCCGACAATTGGACTTGACCCCCCTCGAAATTGTACTCCTCAATAAATGACTTCTTTGGGTCAATGTTGACACTGATGGCAATTTCTTCCACCCCTTTCAAAGAGCTAGACCCAAACAACGTGATCAGATTTTTCAAAAGAGTGGTTTTCCTGCTTGAGTTGGAGATCACCAAGTTTTTCCTGTTTCCCGCGGTGATGTGCCAACATTTGATGTGAATGTCTTTATTGATAATACAGTAGTCCTGTATTAGTTGAACGCACTTTTGGAAGTTTCTTTTACTGTTCTTTAATAAATTTTTTCTTCTTACAGGCAGATTGTAGAAGAAATCCTCAATCAAGATGGTTGTTCCCTTGTTTCTTGATGTTTTCTTTGTAGAGGCCAAAGTTCCGTCGATATTATAGTTCAAACTGTAGGCCACTGGCGTTGAATCGACGGTCGCGGTCACAATAGAGAGCTTCGATAAGCAGCATATGGACGACAAGGCTTCGCCTCTGAACCCCAAACTGTCAAAGTGCTCACTGGATATATCTTCGAAATTTGTGATTTTGGAGGTGTAGTTCTTCAAACATAAAGACTCGAAGTTTTCCTTTTTTATTCCGTCTCCATCGTCTTGAATTTCTATCGAGTCGCACCCGTAGTTTTTGATCATGATTTCGATCTGTGTGGCGTTGGCATCAATACTGTTTTCTAGTAGCTCCTTGATGCACGAGTTCAAGTCGGTGATGACCTGGCCCGACGTAATGGAGTGAATATCGTTCCCAGATATAGCCTTGATAGACATGGTTTCTTGGTTTTGCAGTTTTATCTTTTTGTTTTGGTGTTTACATGGTTAGACTTTCCAAGGTATAGAAACCTGTGAAAGTGACTTTCAGTGAAAATTTGGCGTTCGCGTTCCTGCGCAATTTGTTTGTGATGTCAACTCTTTTCCTGTTTTTTAAAAAAAGTACACATGCGTAAGCGAGGATGCGTTTTTTTGCTGGAGTGGTGTCTTCCCAGGGACATGACACCCCAAAGAAAAATACACCAAGCTTCCACCAATCACAAAACTCTGCCCTTCTTACTGGCAGCAAATGACTCACGCAAAATGAGAGACACGTTGAAGATATACTTGAAATGCTGGATCAACATGATCTTGTACTACAGAAACATATACCCGGCAACCTCCTTCGCGTTGAAGACGTTCAACGTGTTCACGCTTCCCATCGACTTCCCGATAAACCGGAACCCGCTTCTGATCGACTACATCGAGAGCTTGATCGAGGACCTCGTCGACCTCTTGTACCTGCCCACGACGCACGCCTCGCCGCGCGAGCACCCCGACACGTTCGGCAGTCCCCTGGGAGACGAGCCCGCCGGGGAGCCCGAGAGTGCGGGCCGCCAGGGCTGCGTGTTGACGATCGGGATCCTCGAGACAGACGCAGACCACGGCTCCCGGGACGCCCGGCTCGTGGAGAAGTTCGTCATCGACTTCAGCGAGTTCGACCTCCAGACCCTCGAGGAGACGGCCGACGAGCAGCGCATGTACGACGAGTGCCGGGAGAGCTTGTACGGGCTCTACAAGCTCGCGGTGCAGTTGCCACCTTTGGCGGACGCGCGGTACACGTTCAGAGTGTATGTGGAGCAGCACTGTCCTGCTGCGCCGCACGAGAACTGGTTGAAGGTGAATCCGCAGAAGAACGACACTGGGGGACACATGACGGGCCGGCTTGACGCGCAGGGCGCCCTGGACGTGCAAACTAGGGGTCTTTTGGGTCTTGATCTCGGCGACGACCTCGTCGTGTACGCGTACCACCAGAGCTTGAAAGACCCGTGAAAATATAGCACAGCACGTGTGTTGTTACTTTCTTGGTATGAATATTTAAATAAAATGCAGATGTCTATAGAGATATGTATGTGTGTGTGTGTGTGTGTGTGTTTATATACAAGTTTCGATTGAATATGGATTGTCTATGGTTCGTCAAGTCCTACGACGAGTTGTCAATTTTCAGTATTTTTTTGAAGTTCTCGTAACAGAAATAACTGATACTCACAGCAGGACAGACTTTGGCCAAGTTCGGCACTAGACCTTTAAAAAGCCCTCTGTAGCCTTCTCTGATGACTGTTTTCTTGGCACAGTCAAAGAACCCATCGTAAGTGTACGGGTGTGCAAAAGTGCCCTGGGCCTGCAATCTTGTTCTCAGCAAGTTGATCGGGTACACGACCGTGGCCCCTATACTTCCTGAGAACGCACCCATAGGCAACAAAACGTATGTCGGTAACTGCACGTCTTCCTTTCTAAGGCCTTGTTCCGCGGCCATCTTGTTCAGAAAGAAGTTTTTCATCAAGTTGAAAGTCCCCAAGTCAATGGCCGCGTACGGGAACATCCCCATCAACCCTGCGTTCAAACCTCTATAAAACGTACGGATCCCGTTTATCTGGTAAACTTCTTTGACAATTCTGAAAATGTGTTTCTGTGGTTTCCCCTGGGTCGAACAACTGGTTCCCCCTGTAAGTGGTGGTGTTCCGTTGCTGGAGACTGGCTGTTTCAAATTCTCACACTGCATTCTGTACTTGATAGTGTCAATAGGATACACGGAAAGTTGCGCCATCACACCAGCAATCCCACCACAGATATAAGGCACCAACGGGTTTTCCGAGTCGTTACCAAAACACAACTTCTTCACCAACTCAAAACTACCAAACTTGATAGAACTCTCGGGGAAAACTTTCAAAGAATTCAACCCATTCCCCACATAGAAACTCCTCCAACCACCACCTTTCTTGTAAATCTGTCTTATAACTTCAGTGATGTGTAAGTTTTTCTGATTAGCAATCAAAAACACTTTGATTCTGTCCAATGGAGCAGTACATGATCTAGAAATAACACCGGAGGTACCCCCAGCCAAAAAAAACTTTAACGAGTTGTTAATGTAAATGATATCACTGTCACTGGATAGATCCAAATCGTTTTTATTCAAGAAATACTCGTAGTAGTAGTGATTAAAAGCAGTCTTCAAACGCGACCCATCGTTCCTAGGAACAAACAACAAAAACAGCTTGAAATCGTTGTATGTGATTCCCTGTGCTGGAGATGGAGAAGAACTCTGTGTGTTGTCATTTTGACTACTCTGCCCACCACCAAATGCCCATTGGATAAAATCATTCCTCACTTGCAAGTCACTATCCTTCTTCACCGATAGTGTGTCCAAATACTTCAAAATGTCTGTACTCTTGATCAACCCGTCTTTGTCTGAATCTATTTTCTGGAACCCCAGTTTGATCTGTGCTTCGGTGTTGTTGTAGTAAGTCTCGAAATCTTTTTGAGAAATCACCTTGTCCTGATCAATGTCTATTCTATCAAACAACTCTTTCACTATTTCGTCCGAATAATTTGTCAACAACTCGCTCAAATTGCACGACAGCCCACGCACTTTCCCATTTTGCTCTATGTCCTCTATATGTTTTGTATGTGTCTTTCTAATTGATTTTGAAAACTCATCCAATGTAATAGCCCCTTTCCCATTCAAGTCCAACCGATTGAACAACTCCTTAATCTCCTGGGCATTACTGGTCGTAGTACTAGTAGTACTATTAGTACTATTGTTTATATCATCACTTCCCTCATTACCACTGTGCATTATACATATATTTTTGTTCTAATTCAGTCTCTCTGTCTATCTACCTATCTACCTATCGGTCTGTCTATCTATCTGTTGATCTATTTATTCTTCCCTAATTGAAACTATACCCAATCATAAAATATAACATTGTCCAAAATTTGTAGTGAAAAATTCATACCTAACTAACTAAAAAAACATGCATCAACAACAAACAACACAAAATTACCAGTATATTCGTTATAATATCACCATATTAAAACATAACCCAGGAATACTTACCCTCTCTTCTACTGCCTTCTCCTTCTCCTTTCTCCTTCACCTTCTCCTTCTCCTTCTCTTCCAATTAAATTTTTGTTTTATTTTTTTTTTTTTTCAAATCTTAAAAAAAAAGAAAAAAAAAGAAAAGAGGAAAAACAACAGATTTAGTTAACTACTACTACCAACTACTACTACCAACTACTTACTACCACCAATAACAAGATTAGTCACGTGATGTTATTAGTACTAGTGGTAACACAACACACAACACACAAGGAGAGTATGGGAAATAGTACACCAAAATGTTCCTTGTCTTTGTATTCTCAATATATACTCCGATATTACCCTGTACCTACCCCAACACCCCATCTCCTAAATTACCCCACTTGGTCCTCCTACTACTACTAAGTCCCACTACTACTACTAAGAGATCACCCACAATTCACCCACACTTAATTCAGTTACCCCTCCCTCTCTCTCTCTCTCTCTCTCCTAAACTGTCTACACTATTTTATATCTACCTCCTCCCAAATGAATTTAACTGTTTCTTTTGTTAGTTGTTACCCTCACTCTCTTATGATTTTGTTATGTAATGTATATAGTACAGAACAGTAACCAACACGAAAAAATGATGTCATGTGAACTCTATACAGAACAGAGATATACATATAACATATGTAGGAAATGTTGTACGTTAATAATGAGAGAATTTTAAAAAGAGAGTATATTATTGTGGATGGGTGGGTGGGGTTTATTATATTAATTATATTTGTGGGTGGGGTATCTTTCTATTATTATTCTTTTTTAAAGGTAAAAAAAGTAATAAAATTAAATTTTGTCAACAAAAATAATAAAAAAATTTGTTGGAGATGTAGTTAATAGACACTTTGGAGATATATACACTTAGATAGACTTAGATAGACTTGGAGATAAGTTAATATTGGGTAAAAGGGAGGAATAAGAACAGGAAGAACAGGAAGATCTCGTTTATAAACATTATCGATGAGATTTGTTGTAATAATATATAAATAGATAGGATATAGTAAATAGATGTAATATATATTTAATTATAGATATTTCTTAGATATTTCTTAGATATTTTTGTTACACCTTAATAGTAATAGTAATAGACAAAGAAAAAGACACACACAGACAAAACCACCACGAAAAAATGTTGAGAAATTACAACAACTGTTTTAAAATTGTTACTAAAAACACAAACAACTTAAATCTATACAAAAAGACTACCCTGATGAAATTCTCTACTAAAGATCATACTACTGATAACACACCAGGTACTGCAGACTCATCTACTCAGCCAGATGCTCAAACAACTGTTTTGGCTGAACAATATGATCATCAAAGATTGTTTAATATGTCCAATTCCACTGAGTCTTCTTCTTTCATGAACAACAACAACGACGGTGGGTCTTTATTTAAAGCTACTTGGTTGAATGCCATTAAGGAGAGACAAAAACAGTTGAGTCAGGGGAAGATCATTGATTCTTATTTATACAACAATGTCAAGTCTACTGAAATTAAAGACAAGACAAGAAAGGATTCTTTTAGTTACTTGTGTTTACCTTTCAAGAAGGACCCAATGATTGCTGATTTTTATGTCAATGCAGGTGGTAGAATCAGAATGGGCCAGATTTTCCAAGATTTGGATGCTTTGGCTGCAAGAATCGCTTATAGACACTGTTCTCCAAGTGAACCTATTATTGTCACTGCCAGTGTGGACAGAATCTACATGTTGGATCACATTGATGCTATTACAGACTATAATTTGATTTTGAGTGGGTCTGTTGTTTGGACTGGGAGATCTTCTATGGAAATCACTGTCAAGGCAACTGCTGTTCCAGATGATATTGGGCATACTGAGGAAGAGGAAGGTAAAGCTGGTTCTAATAATAAGATTACCGAGGAATATTTGAATAATCCTGAATTCAAGACCATTTTGACTTCTAGTTTCACTTTTGTTGCAAGAAACCCAGAAACTCATAAATCTTTGGCTATCAACAAATTGTTGCCAATCAATGAAAAGGAATGGTCTGATTACAAGAGAGCTGAATCACACAATGTCGCTAAGAAGTTGAGAGCTAAAAACGAAAACCTACAAATCAATTCCAACCCAACTATTGAAGAATCCCAAATTGTTCACGATCTATGGAAGGCCAACCAGTTCATTTGTTCCAAGAGTACTCCCTTTGTCAAATTGATGAAGGATTGTACTTTCAAATCTACAATGTTTGTTCAACCACAATATAGAAACAGACACTCTTTCCAATGTTTTGGTGGTGCCTTGATGAAATGGGCCTTTGAGTTGGCCTACTGTACTTCTACTTCTGTTTCCCACGGTTTGCCAAGATTCTTGAGTTTGGATGCCACCACTTTCAAAGCTCCTGTTCCTATTGGGTCTATTTTGCATTTGGAATCCAAAGTTGTCTATTCTGAACATATTTCCAAGACAGGTGCGCCAAACTCTAATTCTCAAATTGAAAAATTCTTACCACCAGCTCAAAACAACCCACAAAACTTTTCTAGTGACGGGACTATCATCCAAGTGAAAGTCAACACTACTGTGCAAGAGTTGCAAAGCGACAAGAAATACAAAACTGGGTCCTTCATCTTCTCCTTCTTTGTTCCAAAACAAGACAAAGACGCTGAAGACTTTACTGTCTTGCCTGAAACTTACTCTGAATACATCGAATACATCGAAGCCAGAAGAAGAGCTGCCGACACTGCTGCCTACGGGGCCAATGTCAAGAGACTATCTAAATTGTGATTTTGTTTTGTGAGTTTACCATGTATTTCTAAGCATTTCATACATACATTTCATACATCATTTCATACATCATATATATTTTTTAAATATTCCTAGAAAAAGAATTACTCTTACATGAACAAATAATCAAAACACGTGATATATTTTAAGCTTTGATATAATATGTTACCCGGTCCTTAATTTCTATATTGTCAAACTTGAAAAAAAATCCATCTTTGGTGAGAGAGTGTGAAAAAAATTCACAAACTCTTTTGTTAATGGTGAACATGCGTGTGTGTGTGTGTGAATACTGATTTACACGACTTGATGTTTACACTATTAAGAGTAAACTTATATTTAGTATAAGAGCACCTCCAAAAATAAACAGAAATCACAAAACACACACACACACACACAGATGTCTATCAACGTTTTTGGAGATCAAGTCACAGAAGAAAAAGGTGAAAACGCCAGATTGTCCTCGTTTGTCGGTGCCATTGCCGTTGGGGACTTGGTGAAAACCACTTTGGGTCCAAAGGGGATGGACAAGTTGTTGACCTCGGCGTCCACGGGGTCCTCCCTAGTCACCAACGACGGGGCCACCATCTTGAAGTCGATCCCCTTGGACAACCCGGCCGCCAAAGTCTTGGTCAACATCAGTAAGGTGCAGGACGACGAGATCGGGGACGGGACCACCTCCGTCACCGTCTTGGCCTCGGAGTTGCTAAGAGAGGCTGAGAGGTTGATCGACCAGAACAAGATCCACCCGCAAACCATCATCGAGGGCTACAGAATGGCCTGCAGCGCTGCGTTGGAGTCCTTGGAAAAAATCGCCATCTCCTACACGGACTTCCAGTCCAACGAGCAACAGTACCAGACTTTCAGAAACGAGCTGTTGAAAATCTCAAACACCACGTTGTCCTCCAAGATTTTGTCCCAGGACAAAAACAAGTTCTCGGAAATCGCCGTCAACGCCATCCTAAGATTGAAAAACGGGGCCGTCCACAGCCAAAAATCCCAAGAAGAACACAACATCAACTTGGACAACATCCAGATCTTGAAAATCGCCGGTGGGAAGTTGTCTGACTCCTTCTTGGACGAGGGCTTCATTTTGAGCAAGGCCTGGGGTAACAACCAGCCAAAAGTCTTGGAAAACTGTAAAGTCTTGTTGGCCAACACCACCTTGGACACAGACAAGATCAAAATCTTTGGTACCAAATTCAAAGTCGACTCCACCAGCAAGTTGGCCGAGTTGGAAAAAGCAGAAAGAGAAAAAATGAAAACAAAAATCAACAAGATCAGCAAGTTCGACATCAACTGTTTCATCAACAGACAATTGATCTACGACTACCCAGAACAGTTGTTCACCGACTTGAAAATCAACACCATCGAACACGCAGATTTCGAAGGTATCGAAAGATTGGCCCTGGTCTTGGGCGGGGAAGTCGTCTCCACTTTCGACAACCCAGAACTGTGTAGAATCGGTCACTGTGACAGAATCGAAGAAATCATGATTGGTGAAAGACAGTTGTTGAAATTCTCCGGGTGCCACCAAAACGAAGCCTGTACCATTGTCTTGAGAGGTGCCACCGAACAAGTCTTGGACGAAGCTGAAAGATCCCTACACGACGCCTTGGCCGTCTTGTCCCAAACCGTCAACGATTCCAGAACCATCTACGGTGGTGGATGTAGTGAAATGATCATGTCCAAAGCCGTTGACGTCGTTGCCACCAACTGTGAAGGAAAAAAACAGTTGGCCATTGAAAGTTTTGCTAAAGCCTTGAGACAATTGCCAACCATCTTGGCAGACAACGCTGGTTTTGACTCTAGTGAGTTGGTCACAAAACTAAGATCCGCCATCTACAACGGCATGTTTACCAGCGGTCTAGATTTGAACAGCGGTGTTGTTGGTGACATGAAAGAACTAGGCATTGTTGAAAGTTATAAATTGAAAAAAGCAGTCGTCAGTAGTGCCAGTGAAGCTGCTGAAGTCTTGTTAAGAGTTGACAACATCATCAGAGCCAAACCAAGAACTGCCGATAGAAACCATTAATCAAAAAAAAAAAAATCCTAGCTTATTATATTAAATATATCTATATATTTTATGTATATAAACTAATGTAAATTATTATTCTTATTCTTCTCATTTTTATTTTTATTTTTGTTATTGTACACAATAATGCTCAAATCAAAGACAACTCGTGGGTCAAATTGTCCAAAACATCTTTTCTTGAGCGCAAGTAATCTTGTAGTGTAGACAATTGCTCCTCAATACTATCCAATTCACCTTCAATAACTCTATTGTTGGCATTCGAGCCGGCATCGGCATTGGACCCAGCAGAGGATCTGTTTATTAATTGTTGTTGCTTGTAGTTCAACAAATCTCTAAACTGTTGTCTCACAGTTGACAAATGGACATCGCCCTGTGTCAACTTGTTAGATTGAGCCAGGATATCTTCGTACTGGTTATCCAAGGTGTTCAATTCCTTCTTCAATCTGACAATCTCCCAGTCTGTGTCTTCGGTGCTAGAGAAATCTGTACCCTGTGTCATTTTCTTAGTAGGCACATTATTGGAATTTGAGTTTGATGCAGAATAAATAGGCGTTCTGTTAACAACCGATTGTTTTGAGTTCAGTGTAGTGTCAATTTCATTTTTGTAAAAAGAGTTCTTCAAACTCTCAGGCAATGAAACTGGAATCTTACAATTCAAATCATTCATCTGCTTGACAATATGCATAAAATACAATGCAGGGTCTTTGTCAATAGACTCGTATTTCGATGGGTTGCATAAATTCCAGACTTTTTTTAAATCAATCTCTTGAATGTTGTTTATATTACTAATCAGAATTGTGTATTTCAACTTACTGATCAATGAACTAAAAGTGATTGTCCCATCAGAGTTCAAAGAACTAGTGTTGTATAGTGTGTCATATAGTCCTTTGTCACTTGGAGACATGTACCAGTCAACATCAGGTCTTTCTTCCTCTTCTACTGGTTCTGGTTCTTGTTCCAGCTCCGGTTGTCTCTCCCTATGTTGACTTTCCAGTTGAGGTTGAGATCCTAGGGAAACATTCGATTTGGACTCAGAAACTTGTTCTTCTTGTGTAAACTCTTTTTGCTCTTCTAATTTATTCAATTCTTTTTGTTTCAAAAGCTCAACTTTACTGCCAGGAATCAACCAATCTGGTAATTTCTTAGGGACTTCACTGATAGTCTTGTTAACCATATCAAAAATCAATCTCATGCAAATAACAAATTCTTCAAAATCCAAACAATCATCATCGTCAATATCAGATAGATTCCAAATCTGAGATATTATAGAGGAATCCAATTTGGAATTGTACAGTATAGGTTTGACTTGATCATAAGATAAATATTTGTTGTCCTTTGGCTTTAAACCTGAAAAGATTTGCCAGTATTTTTTGATTTCAAATTGTTCTAATTTTGGCATTCTATTTTATGAAGTTTGTGTTCGCCCACGACTACGAGACACTAAAAGCAAACTTATTGTTTCTGGTTAGTGGTTTTTTGTAATTATTTTTTAACCTTTAAAGTAAGTGATTTTCAGATGTAAATAACTATTCACTACTCAAAATAAACCTTATAAAGTCAAACCTCCAACACACAACATGTTCCCCTTTTCCCTTCGTTTGATCACTGAACACTAAAAATATCCAAAACAGATAAAAAAAAAAAGTTTGGAAGTATTTTCTTCCAAGAAATTAATTTGAGCTTTTTTTGTCACAGTATTTTATTGCAGACAATAGGTGCTCACGTGCTTCTATAAAAATATGCCAATATTTTTTAAAATTGTAAATTTGGTTCCTTGGCCCAGTTGGTTAAGGCATCGTGCTAATAACGCGGGGATCACCAGTTCGATCCTGGTAGGAACCATATTTTTTTGCCAACTTTTTTTTTGCTCATATCTAATTCATACCATACGTATCTCAAATTTAAACTTCATGCCCGTACGTGATGGGTTTTTAAATCTCTCAATATTATTCAGGAAACAAAAATTTCTATGTTTTAATAAGCACTCTGTTCATAATAAGATAGTTTCTTAAGAACTTGAATAAGAAGACTGTACAAAGAAAAAAGAAAACCATCAAAACTACATCATTATTAACCAATTACAGATTTTTTTATCTTCAGACATTAAAAAATGGCTAGAATCAGTAAATTAGACTCAGCCAAACAAAAGAAAATACATAATGTTATTCTACAACAAGTTTTGTTCGATACAGCAGTTAATTTCAACAAACACGCGCTAAGGTTGAACATTTCCGAATCTAGATTAAGAAATGCAGTTGAAAGCATCTACATTGATGGTATGATAGAATCTAGAAACAGGGGTAGCGCTCACGATTGCGTTGGAAATTGTTTGTCTCAAGAGAATGCGATTGAATGTCATGATCACTGCCCAAAATATTCCCTGCAGTGTCATGAACATTGCAAGTCCATACGTGGCAATGAATGTCATACCCACTGTGAATTATTATTAACAGAAGACTGCCATGATCATTGTGATAGAGAAAACTCAGATAGTTGCCATGAACATTGCGTTGACAAAAACAGTGTAAATTGCCATACTCATTGTTCTTCAGAAAAACAGCTAATTTGTCATGAGCATTGTAGTGAGATCAGGGGCTTGGATTGTCATGACCATTGTGATTTTGAAAACAAAACTCGTGATTGTCATCCACATTGCAAGAGCATTGAAAGTTCAGAATGCCATGACCATTGTGATTTTGAAGACAAGACTCGTGATTGCCACCCACATTGCAAGGGTGTCAAAGGGGCAGAATGTCATGGTCACTGTGATTTTCAAGTGAAATCACACCATTGTCATCCACACTGTAAAGGGATTAAAGGATTGGAATGTCATCGGCACTGTGATCAGGAAAGTAAATCTCTTTCATGTCATCCACATTGTGTAAAAGAACTAGGTTTAGAATGTCATAGACATTGTGACTTAGAATCAAAATCAGTTACTTGTCATCCTCACTGTGCAAACACTAAAACAAAAATGTGTCATCTTCATTGCCATGAAGAAAAAACACTAAATTGTCATCCTCACTGCTATCAAGTGTTGAGTCCAGACTGTCATATGCACTGCGAGAGACAGAAAACAGAAGAATGCCATCCACATTGTTTTACTTTGAGATCGGTCGGTTGTCATGAACATTGCCCTAATCAAAAAGATGTTAAATGTCACAAGCATTGCAAATCTTTGAAAACACAAATGTGTCATGGGCATTGTCCAACGAATGATATTATGTGTCATGATCATTGTTCCTCCACTAAAAGCACTGAGTGCCATGATCATTGTGCTAATAAGAAATCGATCGAGTGCCATGGGCATTGTGATTTATCAATCCCCGTAAGATTACATGCCCACTATTATGAATATTCAGAGCAGACTGGAATTATTAAATAATCTATTTTAACGGGTCCCGTTTTAGAGGTAATTGAAAGAACCTCGGAGACTACTTCCCCTGTAACTGCCTTTTTTTCCACATCAGATCGTTATGTCAGGTGAGGAATCAGTGTCACCTCTGCAATGAGCTACTGAGGCAGTTGTAACAAGTGGTGCATTGACTACCAGTCCAGCATCTGATCCATAATCATTAATATTAGATGAGGTACTGAACACAAATGCCAATGCAGCATCAGAAGCTTGGCACATCTCTATTTCTATTGAACCTACAACTGACTTTTGGTTTTTAAATTTAACTTGGAATCACCCAAACAAAATTGACCCATTTGTCAATAATCTGTCGGAGTTGGTGGCCGAGGAATTTACCTTTGAAGTGTATGAATTAGATGCAAAAGTTCTTGAAGTATGCATGAAGCACAAAACAGTTTTCATTTGCGTTTGTAGTCTACATAATAACAAAACATATGAGTCCACGAGACAAACCGGAATCATGAACTGCCCGGTATCTATATTTTTTACATTAGGTTCAGGGCAATGGACCTTAATACCTTTGGAATCTAACTTTGTACACATATTAACATGCAAAAGCAACATATTTTACAAATATTTTTATACGAAAAATTGTAGATTTGTTTTCAGATATTGTTTTAAATAAACTGAATGCTTCTTTAAAAGTTATTGAAATCACGAAAAAAGGTGGTTAATTCTATGTGTTCAAAATTTTACTTACTTTGCAAGTTATATTAAAACAAAGACGTCGTTCATTAATAAAAAGTTGCACTATAAAAAACATTAATTTTTAATCTTTTCATAGAAGTTTTCTTGTTTTTCATTCCTGAATATCAATCACCTATCAATAATTTAGATAGTACCATATAGAGAGTCAATAATATACATACTTACAATGCTTAACTTATGCTGTTGGAGCGTTTGAAGTGATCCTATTCAATTAAATATATAAACTTTTCACCATGCAAATAGTGTTTATTGATCGCTATTAATTTTGCAAATTTATTGAATGCAACTTTTTTCAGTACAACAAGATTGGTTCCTTGGCCCAGTTGGTTAAGGCATCGTGCTAATAACGCGGGGATCACCAGTTCGATCCTGGTAGGAACCATTTCTTTTTTTTGTATTCTGTGTGTCAGAATATCCGGGTATCTTTAATTTCATATACATTTTTTTTTTTTTTTGTTTATTTTTTTAATTAACAATTTAGTACTTGAATCATGTAAGTTTAATACAGCAAACACTAAAATAAGCATTTTATATCTAGTTAACTAATTTGTTAATTATTCACGTTTGGATGTGGTTTACTTTGACAACTGTCTACAATCAACGGAACAAACTAAAAAATAGCGTGCAAAAAGAACAAAATTTAAAGTCTCAAAGACCACGTCCAGTTTTTTCCATCTCTTTCGTTGTCACGTCATTGCACTGTGTTATATAAAGAAAGCATTCTATGACACGTGACACAAGTGCATAGCCAAAATATTAATCCACGTGACAATATTAGACACGTTCCCACACACACACTCTCGGAAAAGAGTGTTACAGGTGTGTTCTCTGTGTATGTTCTATTTTTAATCTCAACAATTCATCGTAGAATACAAACAAGTTTCTGTTATGCAATTCTCTATCTACCTTCTACTATTTACTATCAGAATCCACTACGAGTTAGATGAATGTCACCTTATACATGTCACACATAACGAACAAAATTGCAATTTACCCGAAAAGGAAGTTTTTTTTTTTAAAATTCTATTTTCCTTGAAAACTTTTTTTTGCTGGGTTTTAAAATGTTTCTTAAATTAATTAGATTTCCTATTTAGGATCATTTGAAAAACAAGTTTATGCTAAAAAAGGAAATTTTTTTTTTTTATTAAAGAAAAAATCTTTTTTGGTGTTTCTACTGCTTTTTCTATTGTAAATGGTCTTTTTGGTAACATATAAATTGTACAGTGTACCGTACAATCTGAAAAGAAAAAAAAGTTGATAAATTTCACTACGGTTATTTATGAGTAAACTATTGAGTTTTGAACTATGATGCAATATCAATCAATCACTAGAAAGTTTGACAGAGAGATTTCAAGTTCACATGGATATTTGAAATCTCGAAAATTATTCACTATCGAACATTGTAATCTATCTATTGTAGAAGATTAATTATGAGTCCACATTGTCAAATCTAATTTTGGAGGAGAGTTATCTGTAAAATGTGCTTGGTTTAACTTTATGATATAATTTATTCGAGATTTAAATTGATAAATTTGAGGTTTCAAGAGGGATTTGGTTAACTTAAATTGTATTATGGTTCAAATTTCAAATAAAGTGATGGAATATATATATAACGATTTGAAATACAAAGAAACAGACTCAAAGGGGAGAGCAAACACGATTTTTTTAAACAACCAGGAACTTTTAATTATTGTTTATCGAGGAATCAACTTTAAACCCAATTCCCATTGTCTTTTGTTCACGATCTCATTGTCTGATTTGTTGTCTCAATCTACTGAAATAAAACTCAACTTCTTATTGATTTGCCAAGGAAATATTACAAACTGTCGTATTATTCGTTCTTTAAGAAATAATTGAATAATCTATACAGAATAGACTTCTTTATAATAAGACAAAGACACAAACATCGAAGAAAAGAAAATATCAGAGGGATCCTCGAATTATCAACAATCATACAGATACACAGCTATCAATACAATACAACAAATTATAATATACCAAAAACATATTAAAAAAACATATACAACACTGACATAAAAATAATATGAAAAATCTAGTGCAATCATCATATCTACTTCTACTAATGACACCAGTGCTGGTGACGGCGGCGCCGTACGCGTTTTTCCCCGTGTCGAACCAATTGGTTCCCGTCGCAGAAGTAGACGAAGAATATTCATACCAAATAGCATCAGACACAATGAAGAGTACAGAGTCTGGTAGTTCCATAACATACAAAGCCTACAATCTACCCTCATGGCTATCGTTTGATTCCAGTTCAGTCACATTTTCTGGTACCCCTTCGTCTTCTGACTTTTCGTCATCTTCATCATCTTCTGCATACGAATATACCGATATTGTTCTTGAAGGGACGGATTCGACTGGTTCCACAAACACCACTTTCAAAATAGCATTGACTTCAGAAAGTCAAGTCTCTATAAATCCTGACTTCAACCTGTTGGATACTTTGGAGAAATCAGGTGAAACAAACGGTGCGGAATCCTTAGTTTTAACTCCAAATACAGCATTCTCTCTGGAATTCGATACCTCTGACTTTGAGACTTCTTCTTCTTCGAGTGATTCCAGTATTTCATATTACGCTAGATTGACCGAGGGTCACTCTCCTCTGCCAAATTGGCTGTTTTTCGACGCATCGTCTTTGAAATTCTACGGTACTGCTCCTTCTGTTAACAGTGAGATTGCTCCTAGTATCTATTTCCCAATTTCCTTGATTGCTAGTGACTTGTCAGGGTTCACTTCAAAGGAGATCGATTTCAAATTATATATTGGTGCTCACCAATTGACTTCTTCCATAAATGGCCCAATCACCATTACTCCTTCTAAATCATCAGATTACTCTTTCAGTTATGAACTGCCAATGGACAAAATCTATCTAGACGGGTCTGCCGTGAACTCTTCAGACATCAAATCTGTTGTATTGTCAAGTGATGCTCCATCTTTTGTGTCTATCACGGACAACGGGAACGATTCCTACAACATCACAGGTACTATTCCAAGTTCCTACACCACATCTACAACAGACTTTAATGTCCAGGTTTACGACTCATATGGTGACGTTGTGTATGTTAATTTCATCCTAGACAACACACGTACAACTACATCTTCGTCTTCATTTTCCTCCACTACTTCTACCAGCTCCATTTCCAGCAGCACCACAACTAGCAGAAACACAACCAGTTCTCATTCTTTTTCCACCACTACTTTGAATCCTTCATCTTCTGTCACTTCTTTCTCCAGCACTTCTACAACTCAAAGCAGCTCAACTAAATATGCTACAGCAACGTCTTCCTCAAGTGCTGCTGCCTCAAGTACATCGTTAGCGACTCCTCTTGAACATCACAAGAAAAACAAACACGTTACAGCCATTGTCTGTGGTGTTGTTATTCCAGTTGTTGTCATTTTGATCTTGGTTTTGTTGTTCGTTTTATACAGAAAGAGACAAAAAGGTGAAAAGGGAAAAAACGATGAAGAGGTCGCAGGTAAACAAGGTGCCAACCCATTCAACCCAACTGGCGGGGCCGCAGGTGCTGCCGGTGCTGTTGCCGCTGTCAAGAGCCACTCTTCCTCCGAATACCATTCCTCCGCATCTTCAAACGTTAGCAACGCATACAACGAAAAACACGAAAGAACGTTGAACGATATGAACGCAGAAGCTCTAAACAGTATACCTGCAGCTGCAGCAGCTGAAAGTGCTTTAGACAACACTGTCAGACAGTTCTTAGACCACAATGACTCCAGCTCAGCAACCTCAGATGTCGTCGACAGTGACCAAGACCACCAAGTTGGCTACCTGCCTCGCGCTTCCAGTTTGGCCTCTTCAGACATGTACTCACCAATCAGACACTCATACGCTTCAAGCGACAGTGGCACCAACGACAGATTGAAAGGTGCCACCACGGCTTACTACAACGCTCAGCCCTCTAACAAAGAGTCTTGGAGATACGTGTCTGACGGCGCAAGAAGTAAAAGAAACAGTGGCAGTTACAACAACAGCCCTTCTAAAGACAACAGATCCAGTTACCACACTTTAAACAGTATCGGAACAAATGAATTTATCAACACCGATGTGAAATTAGAATCAAACATTAAAGACAAAGATCCATCAAAATCTACCTTATTAAACGTTAGAGATTCAGTTTTCCAACCTAAACTTGAAACACCAGAGCCAACCCAAATTTTGAACACTTCTACGCACGTTTCAGAATCTACCACTGGGAACTCTCCATCAACCAACTCTTTTGCCACAGCCACTTCTGGAACCATCACACAAAACTCTAAGTTTTTCGACGCTCAAGAAGATGTTAGTGATCTTGAAAGACCACAACCCCCAGTTAAGAGAAAAAGCAATTTAGTTAACTTAAATGATATGAGTAACGAAATCATCATTGGTGACGCCAACGAATTCCAGGGCGAAGATATCGAAACCATCAAATGATCGATCATGAAAACACATATCAGTGTAATTTTATAAGCGCATGCATTCATCTATACATATGTACCTCAAATTGAAAAGTATAATATCTAATGAACATTTTTTAATCCAACTATATTGTAGTAAGTACTAAATTTCTGTAGGTTTGTTAGCAGAAGTTAACAAGTGCTTAAAATAAAACATAAGTGCCACCTTTTTATAACAGTATAAAATGTACATACTTTTTTCTATCTATCAATACGATTATAAGAACGTTATATGATAGACTACCATCGATTTCGTTTATTTTTCATATCAGTTTGATTTCACACGGTCGGTGGCCCAAGCAACTGATTTATCCAATAACAAGGATTGTTTTTCGTTAATTAAATTCTTCTTGACCATTTCTTTGAACATGCCAGAAACAGAATTCAAGAATTTCAGACCTTGTTCTAAAACTGCAGTTTCAACTTCACCACTTTCAGAGAATTCTGGAATATTGAAAAGAGAGTTAACAAAATCTGTGGAGTTTGAAATATCATTATTGTTATGCAATGATTTTTGCAAATAAAATTGCCAAATCATCGCAAATAAAGTGTTTGGAACTTGAGTCTTAAACAGCATGTGTTTAACAATTTTTTGTGACCACTCGCTGTTGGAGTTCAATGCAATTCTATTAAATTCCCCATGAACCAAACTGGTGACGGTACAACTTTCAAAAAGTTCTCTACAGTTGGTTGAAGTGCACTGATAGAAATCTCTAAAACACAACAACGCATAGTCTATTGGGCCATTGTATGGGATCGGCTTATTTTCAAATTTGCACAACAATAATAGTCTAGACAAAATGGCAATATATTTTGTTTCTTCTGGATAATCTCTTGCAGTAACATCAGACACAGAAGAAGGGTATTTGGTTGAATTTAAAACTTCATCAACTTTAATAACATTTTGTTTTAAAAAGATCAATAACAATAGTAGAGATTCCAAGTTTTCATTTTTGTCTGAAGCTGAAATACTCATTAAAATATCACCCCAGCTAGTTAATCTTAAACGTTTAGGCTTTTTGGTTGTGGAGTCTAATTTAAATTCAAAAAAGTCATTTAAAAACAAAAATCTCAACAATGCCGTGGATAACAAATCAAATGATGTATTTAATTTATCACTGACTGGAACTGAATCTGGGAAAATAACACTTGATGTGAAAAATTTGGTTTTCCAATCTTTATTGTTTTTAAACAATGAAAAAAAGTCAGAAAGTGTGAATGGCTTATCTTCTCCTGTTTTGACAAAAATGGAACTGATTTTTTCAAACATGGTCGGGTACATTTTGTTCGCAATGTCCTCCGAGTCCTGTGGTTCAAACCATTTGATATGCTTGATTGGTCTACTCTGGTAGTATCTGTTCATGGATGTTGTCAAAAGATTGAATTGTTTGCTTTTAAAGCTGTCGACAGACTTTCTAACCAATTCGTGATATTGTGGAATATTTTTAGAACCCAAAGGTAAAGTTTCAATGTACTCATTAGTAATTACAGAACTCAACAATTTAGTGTTACTAAACAACCCAACAGAATGATAGAAATAATATTCATGGGGCAATCTCTTGAAAATAAAATCATGAACATCTTTTGGAAATTTGTATTTAACAACTTGTTCATTAGTGATTGGATCTTGGACTTTAATTGTGTTCAAGTCGGTTTTCAATTGAGTACTATATAATTCAACCTTACCGTTAGAGAATAAAACTGGGACACTTGTCAAACAAGCCAAACCTCTTTCAAAAACTTTCAATGCATCCGAGGCTCCCAAATTTTTCAAATTGAAATAGAAATCCATTCCTTGATTAGTAAATAAATCTAGTGCATAGGAAAATGTTTGTTGTTCAGGAACAGTGTTCAATGGAGATAAAGTCTCTGGCTGCAAGGAGTTACCACAGCACATGGAGATATCAACAAAGTCGTTAAATGAAAGGTTAAATTCTTTTAGAATACGAGATCTTTCAATATATCTCACTTCTTTGTATGGGAACTCTAAACCAGTAATGAACTTGTCTACTTTCTCCAACAACAACAAATCGGTTGGACCATAAATTGCGTCAATGTAATCTTCTTCCAATAAGTATGATAATTGAACAAATGAAACAAATGGAGCTACCATGTACTGAACATTTTGTTCAATAAACAGTTGAATTAATTCACTTTTGAATTTTTTGATTTCAATTGGGAAATCCCCATATCTGAAAGGTTCATCTGGGACTACTGGCTGGTCAACAGAAGTGGCTGAGTTTTCTTTTAATTGTTCGATCCATCTACCCCAAGCATTAGTTCTTTGATGATCTAAAATTTGTTCCACATTGCCTTGTCCGGCTGAAGTCATCCCAATAGCGGTCTTCTCAGTGATAAAATCGCCTGTCATTGTTAACAATGTTGCGGTATTAGGCGTGTAAGGTTCTGGTAAGTTTGTGCCAGCCAAAGAAACACTGTCTTGAAAAGATGGATTTCTTGATCTCAACCCCAACCCTGTTTTTGGAGGAATTGAAGTTTTTTTTAAAGAGTACTCCATCTGGTTTGAAGTTTCAAACCCATTAAAAACAAAAACAGGTGTGATTCCAGATTCTTCAAAAGTTTTCAGGTCATTGTCCAAAAACAATTTCAAAGTTGTAGGGCAGTCACCAATTGCGTCGGCAAATGCTATTCTTTTACTCGTCAATAATCTCGAGATGTAATAATCAACGTCAATACCCAATCTGCAATTCTTGATGTTGTCCACTGGACAAGAACCAACCAAGTTTCTTTCAAAAAGAAAAGCCTCCAAGGATTTGATTGGCATGTGTTTTTCAATATACTTTTAGGTTTTTGGGCCTTTGTTGTTTTTAGTACACTGTTCTTTTCATATTAATCACACTAATTGGAAATCTTAGAAAAAGTAACTCGATTCAAGATCTATGACAAAGCATTGTTACCACGTGGAATATGTCTCCTTAAAATTTTTTTTTACTTAACGGAGGATCCACTTTATTATTTACCTTGGTGTATTTTTTTGAACTGTTTTTTTTCATGCCGTGAAAACATGCAGTACATATGGTCTACAAACCGGGTATGCTACTATTGTAATTTTGATGAGGTGATAAGAGTAAAGTCACTTACAGATGTTGAATCTTACAGATGATTATAATGATTTGATTATTAAATGTGAAAGAAATAACTTAATAATTCTGAAAAATATGTATACAAATGGTAAAATAGTAGGCAGAAACTTTAAAAAAAATTCTTTCAGCCTAGAACAACTACATAAAAGACTACCAATAATCACTCCAAACAATTAGGTTTTTTTCGTATTTCTAGATTTGGGTTTGGTCTTGTTGTTTGAAGTTCCAGTTGTTGTGCTTTTTGCTTCATCTTTATTTTTATTTTTATCTTTATTCTTATTCTTGTCTTTATTTCTTCTAATTGCCGATTTCTTTTCAATACTTAAGATCTGTTTTTCAGTATTTTCGTATAGTTTTTTTTGCAATTCTTCATCGTAAAATTCCTTTCTGGCAAATTTATTCATAATGGAACAGTTGACAATATATTTTACAGAATAATCTGTAATATTAACTTTTTCCAACTCTGGTGTCATGATTGTGTACAAAATAGATTGTGCGCCATAAAACCCATTTTTCAATAGTAACCAAAAGATTGGATACAAAATGATACAGTAAAGAAATAATAACAAAATAGGAGAACCGTTACTAACAATATTTCTCAACGATGTAGATCTCATAAGACCTGGCTGAACTAAAGATACCGTTACGTTACAACTATCTTCTTTCTTTTCGCTCATAATTCTTTTTTGCAATTCCAAACAACATAAACTCATTTGCAATTTGGCTGATGCGAAAAACTTTCTTGGATGGATCTTTTCATTTTCAAATAGGGGATCATCTACTTTGACTTCACCCATAGCTTGTAAAATACAAGTAGTGAAAATAATACGGACGTCTCTGTCTGGTGGCTGACATTTAAAACTTGGCAAAAGTAAGTTTAATAAGTGGAACGAACCTGCAAAGTTAGTGGCCATCTGTAGCTCAACACCATCATTGCTTGATTTTCTTTTCCCGTTGCCAAACCACGGTTCCATACCCCCGTGCATCAATATGACACCATCCAACCTTCTAGGCGGCTGGTTATCTAGCCATTTTGTAGCAAATTTCCGCACAGAGTACAAGTCGCTCATATCGCAAATTTCCAAGAAAATAAGCTCGTTTTGAGTTTTCTCTCTCAAATCTTCTACAAATTCCGTGTTCCATTCATCGATGCTTCTTGTTAAAATAATAACTTGCGCACCACGCTGGGCCAATTCCAACACAGTGCTTGTGCCCATACCGTTGGTGGTTGCCCCAGTCACAATGTATACTTTCCCATGTAGGTTTCTTTCCCATGTGTTTTTCTTACCTTTGAACAAATATTTGGTCAAACCAAGACCTGCTGCATAAGGTAATGCTGTTTTTATTTCATGGTAATACGGAATTGCATTGGATCCTTCAAAAATTAAACTTCCAATAATATTGATAGGCATCGTGTCGTATAAATATTTTGTTGGGTTTGTTGGTTATAGGTCTTTCTCTCTTCCTCTTTTTTCTCACTAGCAATAAGCATATTTTTATTCCCGGATTAATTTGCCACACGTCAACCTATTTTTGGAAAAACAACTCTTCATGTTTGGGATTTTTTTGTTTTTTGTTCTCTGTGGAAAAAAAATTGTTCATGCTTTTTTTTACTTGTTAAAATCCGTAGAGAGAGTAACACGCAGATTAACGACGAGATGTCATCTGTGACAATATGTTCCTTTTGATAAATTCAAAGTTACATGATACTGAGCAAGATTGATTATAAAATAATTACAACTTTTTGTTATAAGAGTCCAAGTAAATGAAATTATACAATCAATTACATATATATTCTGCCCAGTGGTCCATTCAAAGAAGCATATACCTGGGTTTCATGCCGGAAGACCACGGACAAGGTATAGAGTGTCGCCGTCTTTGATGGAACTCAATACTCTATCGTTGGAACCTAGTTGTCTGGAGTTGATATCTTCACCGATATATAGAAACAATTTTTCGTCTTTTGACGCAGTGTCACTAATATTGACATTTTTGATATCCAGTTGTGATGCTAAATAATCCACTACTCTCCCTACGGGCCATACTTTATTTATATAAAATTCGTGTTTTAACGGTGTTTTGCTATTGAAATCACCTATTATTAAATAGACATTACAGTATATTCTATTTGATTGTGGGATTTTTGGGTCTCCTTTGGCTGTTTGCTTCATCTTGCTAATGGCGATTAGTCTTCCACTTGGAGTCAATTTTTTCACACTAGTTTTGTTATTAGATCCTTTCGAAGAAGAGTATTTTTCAAAAAACCGTTTCAATTTACCTAGTGCTGTGGTGTTATTTTGGTCTATAAGCTTACTTTTGATAGTGGTTTTGGTGTTTGTGTCATTGTTCTGGGATGCTTGATTCACCCTAATGTATCCTGGCTCCGGAAGTAGACTTTTGAAAAAACTGCCATTGTTGTCTTTGATCTTTTGCTGATTTGCGCCATGTTCCAATTTCTGTTGCAACTCCAATTGTTCTATTAGGTACGAGCAGTGATGCAGTTCTTTATTTCTATGTTCTGCACAAAAACATCCTTTACAGAATGAGCAATAGAAGGGTAGGAAATCCAACTGCTTACAAAAATCACAGTGTTTTCCAACATCCAACATCCCGGTACTTTTTGGTGTAGTCATTGTGTGTATAGAGTGGGTCTAATGCTTTTTGGTATTCGTTTGTTATATTAACACTAACGTCAGTGTGTCTCGGTTGGATGTGTTTTCTTCAAGCTGATTTCAAAATAGGATTCTGACAAATAAGCAAAACCTATTATGTAAATAATAAAAAAAACAGCCTTTATATACACACTCTAAGCCATATGTGCCCTGAATGTATTAGTAATCCCAACGCCTTCGATAATGGGGCGATGGGTTTAAACCATGCGGCAAGTCAGGTGTGACGGGCAAAAAAAAAATATTCCAGAAGGTTCACAAACACTTTGGTGGCGAAAACAAAAACACAACTCGAAAGCACGTGATCAACACACTCAGGAACTTTTCTAGTCTGGGAGGTTAGATTACGTAATGTTCAGGCAAGTGTGACTGAGCTATGCGTTACAGCGACTAATCTAAAACAATCACATCAAGGTCATCCTCTTTGATGTTTTTGACAGCCGTTTCAGGAATGCTGTGTTTTTTTTTTGTGTTTGTATTGTTCTCTTCCTCGTCATCGGAGCTTAGCTCGACTATTTGTGGTTCTTGCGGGACTCGTTCTTCCAATTCTTTTTTATTCTTACCACTCAAGGGTTGAAAAAAGTCCGTTACTTTATTAGGCGCAGTCTGAGGCCCAGTTGGAGGGGGTGTTTGCTTGCTTGACTCCACGTCGTCTAGAATGGTCACGTCCAAGTCACTGTCATCCGGCTCGACTGAAGACTCATGGTCGTGGACACACCACTTGTTGTCCTCCATTCTTCTTTGCGCGGCGATGGCTGCTAGTTCGCGAGGTGTTTTCAGTTTGAAGTCTGCTGGCTTGGCCCCGCCTAGCTTGATGCCCTTGCTTCTAGTGGGTCTTGGGCCCACTTTTGTAACCTTGTTCGGTGTACTGTTAGTGATAGTTGAGCCTCGACCAGTTGTGTTCACAGCAGGACTCGCACCCAACTGTTTCCCCTGGCCCAAAAAATGGTTCACCAAACCCCTTTGCTCGTACATCCACTGTTTTGAGGTTAGGTCTTCTAGTTTTGCGTAGAACTTGTTGTCGTGGGGCCCAAAGAGGTTATGGGTCAACTCGTGTAGCATGGTGTCCATCAAGGACTCCATGGGCAAGAACCTGAACTCGTCGTTCGGATACCTCAACCTGATCAATATTTTCTGGCCCCAGTTAACGTTCATGCCCAGCAAACGGTTGTTCTTCGGGTAGAACTCTACTAGCTGGTACACTTTGAATTTCTCCTCCTTCATCAAGTAGGACACTTTGTGCGCAATCTCGTACAGCATTTTCAAAGCTTCGTCTTTCAACGGGTTTTTGGCCAACACGGCGATGGAGGATATGAGCGGGTTTTTGTTGGTTAGGCCCAGTTCTTGTGCATGCTTGTTGTTTTTTTCTATGTTGCTCTTGCTTGTTGTTCCTCGCCCGTTGTTCAGGCTGCTGAGAGATCCTGTCTCTGGCATTTCGTTCTGGTTTGCTTGTATTGGCTGGTTTGTTTATCTAGTGTAAAACTTTTAACCTAGAGTTGAGCGCTTAGTAATGAAATATTGTCCCAGTGATCCAATATTCAATCTGTGCATACCCACCAGACACTGAACCCCCACGTGATTGACAGAAGTTGATTTATTTTCTCTCCAGTGGGAAATTTTTTTCATATGTGGATATATTTTTTTTGTCATGATATTTTTTCCATAGGCATAAAAAGCAAAACATTGTGTGGTTCGACTTCAAATAAAGGTTTCGTGTTAAACGAACACCTCTTGTCAGGTGTATCCCTTGTTGTTCCTTACTGGATAGAGTAGAGAAAACACCTCAGACCATCGAACATATTGTGAAAGAAATGACATTTGGCGAACACAACCAGAACTCAAGATCATACAACAACTTGCTTACCCCGCAGTTGTACGGGTTGTACGGCAACGACACGATCGCCGAGGAGGAAGAGGACCGGTACATGGCCCTGGTCGACCTCTACTTGAGCACCAAGGGCCTCGACCCGGTCGCGTACCTCCAGGACAAGACCAACGTCTTGCCCTCCGCCGAGGAAATGCAGAGCTACCTGGCCGCGAGCGAGCGCAGCCAGTCCTCCACCACCACTAGTGGTGCCAAAGCAGAATCTGACGCCAAGTCGAGGGCCAGAAGCAGCTCAAGCGCACACACGCCCCACGCAAAGAGACACGCAGCCTTGCGCCTGCTGAAGGCCACTGCCGCGTTGGCTGTCGCGGGGGTCGCGTACAACACGATCATCAACGCGTTCTACGAGAAGCAGATGCTGATCCACCCGACGCTGGAGTACGTGTTGCAGCCGTTCCTCGGGAGCAGCTACGCTGTGTCTGCGCTTGTTGGTGTGGGGCTCGGCGCGGGGCTGTACCTTGCGGACCGTGTGCTGCAGTACGAGAGCCGCGCGGAGAGCCTGACGACGTTGGTGAAGTTGACGAACGCGATCTTGGGGATGTTCTTGGGGCTGAAGAAGATCGAGTGGCGCAGCGCCAACGAGGCGTCCCTCATGTGGTTCTGCCTGAACTTCATGCTCTGGTTGTTCTTCGACTGCACCGTCTCGCTCTTGTGCGGGGGCATTGTTTTGGGCTCCGTGTTCGGGTACATCCACAGCACCTCCATCCTAACCCACTTGAGTGTCTCAGACTCAATCCACTCTGCCGTCCAAGAGGTCTCTCCAACTTCGTTACTCCTATTCAACATCAACTTTATCTTCAACACCGTCTTGTTTTTCGGTAAACTATCCAGATACTTGAGACAGTAACCACCTATCTACTACTACTACTATATCTGAGTATATCTATTATATCTACTACTAGTATATCTACTATATAAACTATATATATCGAAACATCTTATTCTATATAATCTTCACCGCGGAGACTCATTGGGCCCACTGGAAATAAACATCGTGTCTTCCACCCCCTCGTGCTGCACCTGTATCTGCGGCACCTGTCCTTGTTGTCCTTGTCCTTGTCCTTGTTGATGGTGATGCTGTTGTTGGTTAATCTCACTAGTAAAAGGATTCACCGTTATCGTGGGAATACTGTGTTGTTGCTGCTTATTAGAGAAAGGAGCCGGAGAAGAAGAGGGAGAAGAAGAAGAAAAAGACGACGAATGCCCCACCACACCCCCTGTAGGAGACGTGATTGGCGAGATCGCAATGTTGTTCGTGTTACCATACGACTCAGCATTAGCCCCTAGCCCTGAACTCGCATACACACCTCCTTGCCCACCAGATACCCCAGCAAACGAGTGTGCGGACGCAGGAGACATCGACAGAGAACTTCCCCCCGTACCGGGAGTGTCTCCTGGACCTATACTCCCCGTAGAGGAAGAGGAAGGAACAGCAATGCCGGCCGCCGCCGCAGCCACACTCGCCACACTCGCACCACCAGCAGCACCAGAGACAGAGGCACCACTGCTCAACCTTCTCTTAATAATACTCTCCCGTAGCCCACTCGGATTCGTTAATGGCAAGTTGTTGAAGTTGGCGTACTTGCCAGACTCGCCCTTGGCCTTGCTCAACGCGTAGTCGCCACTGTCGAAATACTTACGCTCCTGCAACTTGTGGTGGAGCAAGTCCTTCTTGCTCGGAAGCTTCCCGTACATCCTGTATAGCTTCAGTTCCTGCGGAGTCAACTTCGCAAGAATCTCCTCATTGATCTCCATCCCGTTCACTGTCTTCAAGTGGACACCCCCACTACCACTACTACTAGTACCACCAGCCAAAGGATCCACACTTGTAGGACTCACCTCGTGCTCTGGAGACTGTGCTCTTAAACCCATACTATTATTCATATTGTCTTGTCTTGTCTTGTCTTCTATGTCTCTTGTATGTATATAATAATATATAGTGTACTTATCAATCTATATATAATCATTATCATTATAATCATAATCATAATAACTCAACAATACAACATTACAATTATCACACACACACACACACACACACACACACACACTTACTCATAATAATATATCATTTTGTAAAAAAAAAGATTTCATCTCTCTCCTCTTTTTTTTTACAATTGTATTACTTAGTGACTACATGTTTATACAGTCAATTGTGTGTATTTGTATTTATACATTATATATAGAACACAGTACTCTTAGTAAACCCATACACCACATACTAAAAAATTACATAATTACAAACACATAAAAAAACAGGGGGGGCTTTTACTTACTATGTGTGTGTACATAGTACTTTGTAAGTACATAGTATAAAAGCCTCTTTGTGATAAAAAGTGGTTATAGTATATATACAATACAGTATATACACGGAATATATATAAACTGTGTGTGTAAATATATATTTTATTTATTTTTTTGGTATAGTGATGTTTTTGATATTGTCACGTGGAGTGTATCACGTGGAGTGTATCACGTGGAGTGTAATTAGGTCAGATGTATTGGACCGGGTAACTGTGTTAAAAAAAAAATACTGTATTGTTTAAACGGTGTTTAACATTTGCAGAGGGTAATGGGAGAGAGTATTGGGAGAGAGTATTGGGAGAGAGTAGTAGTAGTAGTAGTAGAGTGATGGGAGAAAAAAAGTTTGATAGACAACGGGGGATATGACTTTCTTGTATATATTGGAATATTGTGACTGATTTTATAGAGTATTATAACAAATGGAGAGACTAGTATAATAGAATAGAGAGTAAAAATAGAGAGTAAAAATAGAGAGTAAAAACAATGATGACTAGTGGTAGTAGTCCTAGTACTAGTAGTGGATGGTTGTTGGTGTGGAGAAACACTGTTGTGATAGTGGGTCTCTTGGGGATTATTCCTGTGGTGCAAATTGTTTCTGGGAGTAGTTGTGATTTACAGGCAAATTTTGAGTATAAAGATGTGATGGATGGGTATTATCGTGATAGTAAGGTGGACTACTCTGGATCGAAAGTTATTAGGTGTAGTGGTGGTGGTGGTGGTGGTGGTGACTCTTTGGAAGAGGATGCAGAGTTTAAAACACTACTCAGTCACATCGACAAGAAGCACTCTCTAGAGTACATTGAACACAAAAATACGGACTACTCTGACGGTATCAAGGAGGAAGTGTTTGATGTGTGGACGAGAAATAGGAGGTTTGTGGATATAAGAGTGGGACGGGAATTCCCTGTGCCAGAGTCCTGTGAGGTTGTTATTGAGAATGTGCAGGAGTTGATTGATTCTCAAAACAGTGTCTCGTATTACACGGACGAGACAGAGGACACGGAGGACACCGAGGACACGGAAGACGATGTCACAGCACTGGTCAAGGACCCCTTGTTTGACACGTACCAGGACTTGGAGACCATCTACCAGTGGATGGAGATGGTGGGGGAGAAGTTCCCGACGTTGGTGACGGTGGAGCACGTGGGCCAGACGTTTGAAGGGCGGGAGATGAAGGCGTTGCACATCTCTTCAAGAACGAGTAACGAGAGTGTGAAAAAGACAATTGTTATCACTGGAGGGGTGCATGCGAGAGAGTGGGTCAGTGTGAGCAGTGTGTTGTACATTGCGAACGAGTTGTTGAGCAGGTACGGGGTGTTCAAGAGAGAGACGAAATTCTTGGAAAACCTGGATTTCTTTGTGATCCCTGTTTTCAACCCAGATGGGTACAGCTACACGTGGACACACGACAGGTTGTGGAGAAAGAACAGACAACAAACGTACTTCCCGCGGTGTTTCGGGATAGACATTGACCACTCGTTTGACTTCAAGTGGTCTGGGACAAGCAACTTCCCCTGCAGCGAGGACTACAGCGGGGAGTCTGCGTTTGAGGCTCTGGAGGCAGAGTCCTGGAACAACTACTTGACGAGCAAGACAGGCAAGGCCGTGAAACTGCACGGGTACTTGGACTTCCACTCGTACTCCCAGGAGGTGTTGTACCCGTACGCGTACTCGTGCGAGGCGTTGCCCAGAGACTTGGAAAACTTGCTAGAACTCTCGTACGGGTTGGCCAAGGCGATCAGAAACAAGTCTGGGAAGAAGTACGAGGTCTTGTCGTCGTGTCATGACAGAGGCTCCGACTTGACTCCCGGGCTAGGCGCAGGATCAGCCTTGGACTACATGTACCACCACAGGGCATACTGGGCGTTCCAGTTGAAATTGAGAGACACGGGGAACCACGGCTTCTTGCTTCCGGCAAAGTTCATCAGACCGGTCGGCAAGGAGAGCTATGCTGCGGTGAAGTACTTTTGCGACTTTATCTTGAACCCAGAGCTGTGATAACTTATAAGTGTATATACAGGTAGGAGTGTATTTATATATAGATATATACATTAAACCACTGAAGTAAGTTAGAGGGTCTTTTTCTTGTGTTCTGTAAGCGTTGCGTCTGTGAAGAACAGCCTGTACACTACAAAGAGAGATGCACACACGGCAAGCACGATGTGTAGGATTGTAGAGTACAGTGTCACGGGGATGCCCAGGACCAGCTCGTCCACGGAGACGTTCACGGGGATCGCGCGCTGGTGGAGCACAGGCCCGCTCTGCTCCATGGAGAAGCTCAGCACCAGCGACAGGTCCTCGCCGATCGCCCACGAAAGGTCGGC
This sequence comes from Hanseniaspora occidentalis var. citrica, assembly GCA_030573535.1. Taxonomy (NCBI): domain Eukaryota; kingdom Fungi; phylum Ascomycota; class Saccharomycetes; order Saccharomycodales; family Saccharomycodaceae; genus Hanseniaspora; species Hanseniaspora occidentalis. The sequence goes on from JAJMDI010000121.1 coordinate 131,818, forward strand.
GACAGACACAGGGTGCACCGCGCTCCAGCACACCTTCGCCAGGTACCCGCTGCCGGGCCGGTAGGCCCTGATCTCTATGCTGTGTCTCGTGCCGGACACGTGCGGGAGTGTGAAACGCTCAGTCTTGTGGTTGGTGTTCAGTAGCGAAAGGTATGGGAATGTCCCAGGGGCTCCCGTCTCGCGAGGGATCTCCGGTGGGATAGAAATAAGTATGGTTTCCGTGTTGGCCGTTGTGAACTGGAAGAGCGCTGTTATAGAGAGTAGTGCTAACAAAACGTGTTTCATCGTGACAGAGACGTGTTTCCTGGTAGGAGTTGACTCTTCCTTGGTCTCTTACATCAAGTTGAAACATAGGTAGGTAGCACCCCTAAGATGTTTCAACTCGAGTCTCACTTGCCTGGAAAAGTCTACTTGCCAGGAAAGTTGAAAAAAAAACTCATCTCAAGGTGACGTACCCGCACGAGCATACACACACTGCGGCGATTTATGGTAATGACACCCGCATGTCATGTGCTTCGACTTTCAAACCGCTGGACTGTTAAAAGTGGTAAACAATACTATGATAAAAACGATATAAAGTTACTCTGAAGATTATACACTGCTTAGAGACTAATTTCTCTAAAAGACTACAAAAGAGCAATCCAGTCCCAAATAAATATAACATAACATGCAGTTGGAAACCAACATCGCCGACGTACAGGGCCATCAATCGGACATCTTGGACGCACACAGCAGAAACAGCCATCGATTTATCAACAGACCAGGAATGTTCTACAATAACACCACTACCAGAACACGCATCACACATAGCAATCCAGAGACTCCAGAGGTAACTCACCAGGAAAACGCCAACCAAACAAACGAAAATCCCACCGGATTGGGGCTCTTCCCCACAAGACAGGGCCAGCCACTAAGAAGTCTTTTGAGATGGCTTTTGCTTTTCGACAAATTGATGTTGGCAGTACTGCTGCCCATCACCCTCTACAACGTGACGTCCATTTTGATGTCGGAGGTGACTCACACGAGGTTCGGGTTGATAGACGAGATCGTTTCCTACTGGTTTGGCGTCAGAGTCTTGAAAAGAGACGTTTCCACAAGCGAAATCAGTCTCTTGTACATTTCAAACGACTCGTACGGGCTATTGTCCAAGTTCCACAACATCATAGTCTACTACACACAAAACTACATATCCACAGTGTTTTTGAGAAACAACAATTACACATCAAGCTTTGTAGTCGACTTTTTGTTCTCGTGGTACCCGTTTTTAGTGAAATCGTGCACGTCCATTGTCTTTTTGGCGTATGCCATCTGGACAACTCTATACCTCTGGGTTGCTATTGCGTTTTTTTGCATTTGCTTAGGAATCAGTTTGATAAGGAGGTACACCAGTGTCATGCAAATGATCTTCAAACTGCTATTGTGTGGGAACATTTAACAAGTCTACAAACCAAACAAATTTAGGACGGGATTGAATATACTTTAGGCAAAAAAAAGAATAAATAGGTGTTTTTCACATGTATAATTCAATGAACTTTGATATTTCTAGTGTTTTCCTTATGGACCTTTGTAGACCCATATCTCTTTGATCCGTTGCTAAACTTGGTAATAAGAAAAATATGAGTCCGGTTCAGGGTTCTTTAAAAACATTTGAGGTAGTGATAATTTCTTCTCGTTGTTTCATCTACTCAAGCGATCGTTCCAATTTGAGGTTTTGTTTCAGAGTTTAGATATCCTAATCTGGAAATTAATCTATTCAAAGAAATTAACGCAATTTTCATCACAGACAAAAAAATTAAGCATCAAGGTCCATTAATCACATGCATCACATATTCAATTTTTTTTGCACAATTGAAGGAGCTTATCTTTCAATCCATGATACATCCATCCTCTTACGAGAAAAGGAACTTTTTAGAAAGTTAATATCATGATTAAACAGGTGAAAAAAAAATTAACCTAGGAATGGATATTTGAAATCTCATCTGTCTACGCCAAACAAAGGAGATTGTCAACAGGTTCGATACAATTTCTATAACCAATGCACAAAAACTTCAAAATACAACGGAGCTTCATCTCAAATATTAAATCTACGTCTTCAAAACTGATTGGCCAAACTACCTTGCACACATTGAGCTCAAGTAGAAATGCATTATATTATAGTTTTGATTTAGAAAGCAGCCAGACTTTGTTATACGCTTTGAGAAAGCTACATTTTCAATGCAAGATATTGGATATCCAACAAAAATTGGACAAGCTTTGGTTTTCCATTAAAGAAACCTTTTCATATAGCCAGCTAGAGAATAACTATTTAATTCGATTTGGTCGTGAAAGGGAAATCACAAACAAAAAATCCGAACCATCCAAAATGTTTTCTGAAAGTTTGGCAAAGCCCAAGTTTTCTTATATTGACGGACTTGACAATTTACACAACAGGCTTGATAAAAATAAAGACAAGGAAGACAAAGAAGACAGAAAATTGGCTTGGCCTCCAAAACTTCCACTTATTAAAAATTCTGATATTATGGCTAGAGTGTTTACTCATAGATCAATGACTAAGTTTAAAACTATTCCAAGTAAAGCTGACTGGTTAAATTCACATAACCAAAGATTAGAATTTTTAGGGGACACAGTTTTGAATTATACGGTTACTATGATTTTATACAAAAAGTTTCCCAATATGGATGAAGGTGATTTAACCAAAATGAGGATAGAATTAATTAACAATAAAAGATTAAAAGAATGGTCATTTTTGTATAATTTTCAAAACAACTTGCGTGAAGTTTTAGTTTTTTCACCTAAAGACAACATCTCTCAGGCAGAATTTCAATTAAGAAAACAAAAAATATACGCAGACGTTTTTGAAGCTTAATCGGTGGGTTGATGGAAGAAGATTCTAGCAAGAACTTACCTTTAATCACCGAGTGGTTAGAAGCTTTGAGTGCACCCGTAATTGCTGATTGTTTGAAACCCACTGTTTTTAGCTGTGATGAAGATATAGATAGAAATGCTAAAAGTAAGTTATACTCTACTATAGGATTTCGAACTTTAAAGTTACATTATGTCACTATAAGGACACCATCTCCACTTGATCCAGCTGCAGAAGTTGAATGTAGAATTAAAGGAGAAAAAGTTTTAGGAAGAGGAATAGGAAAAAATATTAGACTGGCCAAGCTGAGAGCCGCGCAAAGCGTCTTGAATAACAAAGATTTGGTTGAGGAATTTTCTAAACTTCGGTCTAAATATTTTGAAAAAGTTAAACAGCGGCGTTCAAAATGCTCTTGATATATGTCCTCAAATATGTTAACATTTAGGCTAAAATAACCGTAATCCATTTGTGTGATTCTTAAGTGCTAGATGTATTTAAAAGGTAGTAAGTTATTATATTTTCTTATATATTTACAACGTACTGTTAAATCATAGAAATTTATTATTCAAGCCTCTTTCAAGTCGGTCTGTGTTTAACGATTGTGACAAAATTTTAGTCACATGACTAAATTATATGTAAAAGTGAAATGATTAAATGAAAAGGTAAGCCAATGTTATTCAAATGATCTTCAACAGCTATTGTATTGGAGTTAGAAACCAACGACACAGAAAAACCAAACAAAATGGGGCTGCATATATTTAAGGAAATAATAAATAATTAGGTATATTACATGTAAAATAAAAAATTTTTGATAAAAAATTAAGGTTCACATCACCTAATCACATATTTAACTTTCTTGCATTTCTTAAAAGCTCGATAATTTCAGCAATAGTATATAAACTTTATATAAACAAACTGTACTGATTGTTCAACTTTAACAATAGCCATGGACTGAACCATTCAAAATGAACAAATGGGAAATAAATTTAAAGGCCTCATCATTTTTATAAAGCCAAAGGAGATGTACATTGAAAAATTCGCATTTCATAATTCTTATTTTTTTTTTTTTTCGTGTAACGGGAAGGTAAAAAGTTTATGCTCATCAGGAACGTCAAAAAAAGACAATGTGCGAGGAAGTTTTTTGTTTAATTCAAGTCTACCACTACAAAAGCAGAATAAGATCAAAATACAACCAAACTTTATCTCAAATATTGAACCCACGTTTTCAAAAATGACGGATCAAACAACTCCCTATACATTAGGCCCAAATCAATTCGCATTAGATCATGACTCTAATTTGGACAGTAGTCTAACTTTGTTTCACCATACTCAAGTTGTGCAAGTAGAGCAAGCTATTAATGACTTCACCGAGAGCGTAAGAAAAATATTAGTACTATGTCCAAATTTGCATGTGTATAATGGCATCCTAGAAAACAAACTAGACCAGGTTCCAGAGGAAAACGCCTCCGCTCTATCTAGACCCAATTTGAAGTTGGGTGCAGAATTGGTTTCGTTACATTCTTTGGGGAAGTTGGATTTTCTAAGCAAGATATTGGATATCAAACAAAACTTTGACAAATCTAGTTTTTCCACGAAAGAGCCTTTCCTATTGAGTCAATCAGACTACAATGATTTGGTCGAGCTTGATAATGAGAGAGAAACTAAAATAAAAACATCTTTACCATCAGATAATTTTTTTAAGCACCCAACGGAACCCACCTCTAAAATATACGAGCTTGACAATTTACAAAATGGCCGAAATGAAAGGAAAGACGAAAAAGACAAGAAAGTAGCTTGGCCCCCAAAACTTCCACCCATTGAGAATCCTTTTATTAAGACCAGAGTGTTTACGCATAAATCCATGGTTAATGACAAGACTCATTTGAGTAAAGCCGATTTGTTACAGTCACATAACGAAAGATTAGAATTTCTAGGGGACACAGTCCTAAATCATACTGTTACTATGATGATTTACAAAAAGTTCCCCAATATGAATGAAGGCGAGCTAACCAATATGAGGATGGAATTAGTAAAAAACGAAAGATTGAAAGAATGGTCATTGTTGTATGATTTTCAAAACAGCTTGCATGCAGTTTTGGATTCCACACATAGAGGAAACAACAACCAGACTGACTTTCAATTAGGGAAACAAAAAATATATGCGGACGTTTTTGAAGCCTATATTGGCGGGTTGATGGAAGAAGATCCTAGCAAGAATCTACCCTTAATCACCGAGTGGTTAGAAGCTTTGAGTGCACCTGTAATTGATGAGCTTATGAAACCTAGAATTGATCAATGTGAAGAAAATATGGATATGAATGCTAAGAATACATTGTACTCAATTATAGGGTTTTCAGCTTTGAATCTACATTATGTTGCTGTAAAAATACCATCTCCACTTGATCCAATTGCAGAAGTTGAATGTAGAATTAGAGGTGAAAAAGTTTTAGGAAGAGGTATAGGAAAGAACATTAAGCTGGCAGGCATGAGAGCTGCACAAAGTGTCTTGTATAACAAAGAATTGATTAAAGATTTTGCTAACCTCAGATCCATGAATATCTTAGAAGAATCAGGGAGTAGTCTATAAAATGTTGTTCGAGAATATCGATATTCAAGCTAACATAGTTGACATTGGTTTTTGTTAAGTTTTGAATATTATTTGTATTAGGAAATGGTAGGTTAGTTTCATTTATATTATATATAACGTAATGTTAATGTTTCAAAAACTTCTTAAAAGACGCTCAGTGTATTTTGATTGTAACAAAATATTAGTCACATGACTATATCATGTGTAAAGATAAAATGAGTCTTGCTTGTAACAAACCGTGCAGATCAATTTTTTTGAAATTCTTTTAGATAAGAAAAAAGCATATAAACCCTGTTCTTTTATCTTTATCCTTTTAATTAAAAAACCTGTTATAAATATTTTGTTAATGAGTTTATACAGTACATAAAAAAAAAACTGACAAAGCACATCAAAGAAACGTTATAATTAATGAATATATTGTATTTGTCTTTATTGCCTGCTGTTTTCCAGATAGCAATTGCACACAACTCAGTGCACGATGCTTACTCTGCGTATGATGAAGCACCTTCTTTGGAAGACGTCTGGGGTGGGTTTTGGCCATACCAGGGTGTTGAAACATTTGCCCACTTGCCATACACAAAATGTCTTGTGAATACTGCCGAGACTTTTGATATAGGTATAATTGGTGTTCCCTTTGACACTGCCGTGACATACAGAGCCGGAGCCAGGTTTGGGCCAAAGGGAATCAGAAAAGCTTCTCAAAGACAAGATATTTGGAGAGGATTTAATTATAGAGCAGATTTAAATCCCTTTGATGACTGGGCCAAAGTGATTGACTGCGGAGACATTCCCGTCACCCCTATGGACAATGCCTTAGCTTTAAAACAGATGAGTTATGCGTATGAGGAATTGATTTCAAAAAGAAACTCCACATTTGATGTCGTTTTGCCACCTAGATTTGTCTCTCTAGGAGGTGATCATTCTATTTTGTTACCTATTTTGAGAAGTTTAAAAGCAGTATACGGAGACGTTTACGTTGTGCATTTTGATTCTCATCTTGACACATGGGCTCCAGACAAGTACCCTAGCTTTTGGAGCTCTAAGACGAGTGAGTTCACGCACGGCTCTATGTTGTGGATAGCACAGCAAGAAGGCCTAATTGCTAAGCAAGGGAATTTACACGTTGGTTTGAGAACAAGAATAAGTGGTAATGGATGGGACGATTTTGATGCCGATGACGAAGTTGGATTCAAGAGAATCATGGCTGACGAGATCATTGATCTTAAAGTACAAGGTCTATCTAAGAAAATTATGGATTTTTTACCAAAGGACAAACCAATTTATGTTTCTGTTGATATAGATGTAATTGATCCTAGTGCTGCGCCTGGAACGGGTACCATGGAGTGTGGTGGGTTTTTAACAAGAGAGTTGATATACTTGTTGAGGCAGATGGAGAGTTTGAACATTGTTGGAGGTGATGTCGTTGAAGTTTCGCCACCATACGATCCGTTAGAAATTACACAGCTTGCTGGTGCCCAAGTGGCATACGAGTTGATTACATCTATGGTCAAAAAGGGCCCATTAAACAAGTCCTTGTTAATAAGAAACCCCGGAGAGGGAGAAAAAGAAGGAGAAGATATCATTGAAAAATTATTTGCTGACTCATCAAGGTTTGTCAATTTGTATCAATAGTATGTTTAAACATTTTGTATCATATATAATGTAGTCGAGCCATGTAAGTTGTTGAAATACTTTCTTTCGGAAGTTTAATCGATGCTTTTGCAAATGTGCCGATAAGCCTGAAAGGGTTTTAGTTTTTTCGAGCGCGTCTTGACCCGCGCTGTCAGTAAAAAAAAAAAACTGTCCATTTTGGGAAAGTCTTTTTTTTAGTTTCCCTGATAAGCCCAAAATGTAAAGACTTTCGTTTGTTTATATAAAGAGATGACTAAGAATCATTAAGTTCATTACAGATGTGAAAGTTGAACTTATATTTTTCTAAACAAACAACCAAGACCCAAGAAGTAGAAACAAAAATAAACATGCCTAATACACACTCAACTAACTCGAACAGAAAACCTGGAAGTTTGTTATTTTTTCTTTCCGTTTTGTTTGTACTACAAAATTTCAGCTCCAGCAATGTCTCGGCCATGCGCATTGATCAAACTCCTTACCAAAAGCAAGAGACTTCTCTGGAAGAAGTCTGGGGACAAGACTGGCCGTTCCAAGGGATCGAGACGTTTGCCCACTTGTCCCACGCCAAGTGTCTTTTAAACACTTCGCTTGACTTTGACATTGGTGTCATTGGTGTGCCATTCGACACAGCAACAACTTTTAGACCAGGAGCGCGGTTTGGTCCTAGCGGGATCAGAAAGGCATCCCAAAGACAAAATTCCCTTAGAGGCTTCAACTTCAGAGCAAACATCAACCCGTACCAGAACTGGGCCAAGATTATCGATTGCGGGGATATTCCTGTGACACCAATGGACAACGGACTAGCCTTGAAACAGATGACTGCCGCGTACGAGAACTTGTTGGCTAACAGACCTTCGAGTCTTGCAGGAAGTGAGTACAAACCACCAAGATTGGTTTCCCTTGGCGGTGACCACTCAATCATGCTTCCTATCCTAAGAACTTTGCACAAACTATATGGGGAAATCCAAGTCATCCACTTTGACTCCCACTTGGACACCTGGGCTCCAAGCAAGTTTCCTAGTTTTTGGAGTTCTAACACTAGCGACTTCAACCACGGCTCAATGATCTGGCTAGCCAAACAAGAAGGATTGATCCCATCGCAGGGTAACATGCACGTGGGGCTAAGAACCAGACTATCAGGCACAGACTATGACGATTTCCAAGACGACGACCAAGTAGGGTTTGAAAGAATCTTTGCGGACGACATTTTTGAGCTTGGTGTCCAGGGCATTGCATCCAAAATCTTAAGCATTGTAGACCCAGAGAAACCTGTGTACATCTCTGTTGACATCGATGTGCTAGACCCAAGCTCTGCTCCAGGCACAGGCACCATGGAGTGCGGTGGATTCCTATCAAGAGAGCTTATCTACCTTTTAAGAAAGTTGGAAAACTTGAACATTGTTGGTGCAGACATTGTTGAAGTTTCTCCACCATACGACCCATTGGAGATCACACAACTGGCCGGTGCACAAGTGGCATATGAATTGATCACATCTATAGTGAAAAAAGGTCCACTAGACGACAAGTTCATCGACAAGGAGAAATTACTAAACATAGAAACCATGGATATTTCTGAGATCCAGGAACTAAAATCACCAGCTTCGGGAAACAACGTCTATCAAAAGTACCAAAGACAATATGGTTCGTTTTGAAATGAAAAGAAATGACGTCAATTGTGTTGATTGTTACTATTATTTGTTTCTTATCTAGTACTTGTATATGTATATATTTTTCCTTTTTTCATAATATTATCAATATAAAACAAGTTTTTTCAATCTATAATGTACGCAACTGGGAGGTGACAAATCATAAGATTATTATATTACATTCAAAACATCTATAAACAAATAAAGAACATCACATGACTCAACTTGTCTAAAAATGATGAACAAGTGAATCAAATTTAAATAACTTACTTTCTAAAGTAAGTAAACGTGCAGCGTAATACTTTAGTTTTTTTTAACAATAACATTTTCTCAATGTGAAACAGAGACACACAAAAAAAAAGACAAAAATAAAAAAGACAAAATGACAAAAAGACAAAAAAAAACTAAAAAAATGAAAAAAAAAGACAAAAATTATATAATGAAATATTATGTACTAAACCACACCATCTCCACTATTTTCAATGAGTGATTTATTATCATATTTTTTTTTTTAGGTTTAGTTATTTTCTTACTTCTTATAATCAATATTTTTTTTTTAAGGAGAATAAAATATATTTACTGTTTCTTGTGTTTTTTTTTATTACCAAGGATTTAATCTTCTTGAATTGTATTTTCGATTATTAACATGCACATTTACACGCACGCAGTAAAAATCCCCTCTCCAAAAAAAGACAAATTTTAATTCCCGTTTTATGATAATGATAATGATATAACAGGACAACAGGCGGTTATATATACAATGAGTGAAAGGAAGGAAGAAAGGGTTGGAAATTATGAATTTTAACCGCCAATACACTTGGTACTTGATGTTTAAATGATATATATCTATATACAGGTGCTAAATAAATATATATTCTGTATATATCACGACGATAAAACAACCGAGTGATCAAGAAGATTAAGAAGATCAAGGAGATTGAGAAATACGTACAAAGAAAAACTAGATAAGAAAAGAGATAGAGATACAGATAGATATGAGTACTATCGTAAGAAATAGACACAGTGCCGATATTATGACAAACGAAAATGATCACAAGTTTTCTAAATTTATGAGTATCACCACTACTATTAGTAGCCATGCTAAACTTATTCATTTAGGAGGGGACAGTAATGGTGTCAACACTAAAAACACTAACGTACATAGTAAAGGAGTTTCAACAAAGAATAAGCAACTGACATGCCCCACACTGTTACCTACAGAAAAGCATTTGGAACTTTACCAGTGGATAGATCCATTACCAAGTTTACCACCAAGTTATTTGCAATGCAACCCTAACTCTTTTAAAGAAAACGTGACGTTCCCCATTTTTGAATCAGTTCATAATCCACTTGTGAATAATGATATGCCCCCAAGTTATAAACCATCTATTGAAAGTTTGACTGTTGTTTCATTGAGAACGGAAAATATGACTCCCTTTGATAGAGTTATGTTTAGACACTGGAAACATTACATTATGGAATTGAATTCGACTCAATTGAATTTTTATCACTTAGATAAAGAATTGATCAAGAATATTGTAGATTATACAGATGGGAAAGAAGATTCTTGTGAATTAAGAGAGAGAGAAATAAATAGAAACTACAAAAGTCCATTTGTTACAAGAGGAACATGGATCATTAAAAATAATAAGAGAGTTTATGTTACTGAAAAGGAATGGAATAATTCTTACAATAAAAATAAAAAGAATAATGTCAATAATATTTCTTCTAATGAAACTGATGACACTATTTCAAACTTGAACGTTTTTTTATCAAACTTGAATAATAAAAAAGATTTCCAAATGTCTAAAAAAGATACCAAAAATATTGTAAAAAAAGTTTTAACTGATCCTTCCAAATATTTAACCAATGAAAAATTGTGTAAATCGTTTTCTTTACAGAATGGTGAGTTTGGGATTGCTGCTGACATTGAAGAAAAACCATATGTTTTGAGAATAAGATGTGAAATGGAACAGTTTCTTTTGAATTTTTCTAATGTCATCGATATGATTAACTGGTCGGTATATCTAAGTATCGGAATTGGGATATCAACAGATATTGACCAAAGAGAATATCCAACTTACAAAATAGTTCCTGTTGGTACAGGGAGAACAAGAAGAAGACGGAGACGTATAAGGAGAAGAGAACGGGATTTGCAACAGTCAGGAAATGCACAAGTCACACAAGTTACAGAAGTTACACAAGTTACACAAGATACACAAAGTACCCAGAACAGACAAAGAGTTTCAGTGCATAGTAATAGTGAATCTTCACATCAAGTTGGCATATCTCATTCTGCACAACCGACCTCTAATGACACTAGTCAAAGATCACAGGACAGAGAGACAAGAAGAATTATGGAAAAATACACTTCAAACACTTTGAGAAGAGTTTTGGCCGAGGATGATCACACTGACGATGAAGATGCAGAAAATCACAATCTTTACAGCACAAATAAAACTAAGAAAACAAGTAAAAGTCAAAGTACAGATAATAGTAAAAATAAAACTCATAGAAGAAGTTCCTTTGGTTTATTCAGTTCAAGTAACAAAAAAAATTCCACGACCAACGATTCTACATCTAGTGTAAAGAATTTCACCAATCCTGTTACAAAACTACTGGGGAAAAGATTTAGTGCTGGTAAGAACTCCAATACTGACAATGCAGCACAACGTTCAAAAAGTGTCTCAATAAAAACCGAAAAAGCTTTTGCTCACAGTATTTCCATGGATACTATAGTACACTCCAACCCCTCAGAAAGAAGACCTTCTATTTTGTCAAAGAGAGAAACATTAAGTGTGTCTCCGCCGTCACCGACGTTTTTAAACGAAGTATCTCAAGCAACTGCATCGAATCTTAACTCCAATTCTACTTCAAACCTAGACTCAAACTCAGATTCATGTATATCCCTAAACCATGGTAGTCAGCAAATTGCAACACCATTGTCGTCATTAGAAAACACAAGTTTTGACCATCAGGGTGTAGCTCCTGAAACACATGATAAGATAAATTCTTTAACCGTTCAAGATACAACTACCATAAAGCATGAAGAAGATGTAAATGTTGTGACTCTGCAAAATATAACATTGTATGATGGACCAGCTATATCTGAAGTCGAAAATTGCATTTTAGAAGAGCAGGAACTTGATGCATTACCTGAATCTGCCACAGAAAGTATAGAATTGCGGTTGAATCAAAGATACTCAATTTCTAGTGATGAAAATGATAACTTGCACAATGCTGACACTACTTCAGCACCAAACACAGACAACTCAAATACCAACGCTCACGATCATGGCCAATCTTTAAACATGGTTGAAAGAGAATACACAATGGAAAGTTATATTGAGCTGGAGGACGAAGAAGACTATGATGATGTTAGTTTTGAAGAAAGACCCATCATGAGTGTTTACGAAAACGAAGGGATTCTTCACGATGAATCTGGTTATGAAATTTATTATGTTAATGACAGAAGAGACAGCACAACGAGCACATCTTCTTCTACTTGGGGCTCTGGGTACAGAAGAAGAACATACTCTGTTACATCTAACTTGGGGTCCATTCCTTACGGCAGTGATTCTGTAAAGTGGTCACCTCCTAGAAAAGTCATGACCAAAAAAAAGTATATCAGAGAAGCAATTGGATGCATCAAGCCTTTGTTGGAAACAACCCCTTGGTTCGGGAAAGTTTTATGTACTCCTTGTTTAGCCCCTGAGTTTGAAACTAACAACCCGCCAATATCTGGGGTGTTGGAAGAATTACAGAAAGTAGATGCCAGTACCTCATCCATTTTCAAATTTAGAAACTCATCTTCTGAACCAAAGAAACCGCGTAGATCGAAGTTGATATTGAGAAAATGCAAGAATCATTATTTAAAACAATCAGTAGTTGGACCCGGCGGGTATGTTAAGATTTGAAAATTACTTAGCAAGTTTTGTGATTAATCTTTAATTTAAATTATTTTAAGCATCCGTAGTGATTAACTTTGAATAGATATATATAGCGCTTATATGGTCATTATAGATTTTGTATACCCATTGTTTGAGTAAGTACTTATGATCCTGTTGAAAATCTTGCGCCAATGTTTGTTCCATGACTATATCAAAAGAAATGGACAGAACACAGCACAAAAAAAACCAAACAAAATCATAGCCACCTTATTGAACGGATTTGCATCTTCAGGATCGTACTCCATGTACCCAAATATTGCCTGGGGAGAAACTGTGTTTTCTGAGTATAAAACCCGTCTTACAGGGTCCAGCAGCCCCATAAGCAATGAATTGAAACCAGAAAAGACTGGTGAAAAAAGGTGAAAACCATTTTGGTAAAAGTACCGGAGTAGTAAGCCCAATAGTATTATCGTTAAAAGTGGTTTAAGTGGGCTGTTCCAGGAGTTGAAATTGGTTATGAGACTGTGTAGATATTTTTCAAACTCGTGGCTCAGTAGCTGCTGGCGAGCAGGTTCATTGAAGTTTTTGTGACTGCTGTTGTTACGGTTTCTTGGTGTATGGAAAAACATTCTAATGTATGTATACTGTGTGTTTATCCTGGGAAATGATCTTATGTGTTTAGTTCTAGTGTTTTTTTCTCAAATTGTTTGCGTGAAGTTTCTTTTAAATCGGTTAGTGTTGTCTGAAAAGTATCTTGGTAAGCAAATATCCTTCTTCTGTCTTTCTATTTCTACAAGTTTTTCAAATTTCTCTAGGTCCTCTATTATCCTTTGTTGCTTAGATATTTTTTGGTGAGCTTCTCTGATTACCATATTTTTTCACAAACTTACAAACAAATCA
>JAJMDI010000121.1:152151-164701 GCA_030573535.1 Hanseniaspora occidentalis var. citrica
TTTTTTTTTTTTTTTTTTTTTTTTTTTTTTTTTTTTTTTTTTTTTTTTTTTTTTTTTTTTTTTTTTTTTTTCTCTGTGTTTCCTGCACTCTGTATGTTTCTTTACTCCAATAACGCTGTTGTTCCTTAGGTTTTCACAGTAGACTTGGATCAATGATCTAATTATGGTTTCGACTCAAAGGTGAGTTGAGTATCAACATTATCTTCTTTTAAATCATTTATTGTTAAAGTGTAAAAACAAGAAAGAAATGATATCAACACACACAGAGGATGAGTTTCAGAAGAGGAGGAAGAGGTGGTGCTGCTGGAGGTGGTTTCGGCAGTACTTTGCCATTTGGTTTAAACTACAGTGATATTGGTGTGATTAATAATGAGACTACAGAAATGCCTCAAATTCCGTTCCCAGTCAATGGCTTGATGAATACTCAAGATAAAGAAATAGGTGTACACTACATCAATCTAAACAATTTGGTTAGAAACGGGCCTTTCTATACCGGTGACATTCAACCTGAATCAGAAATTGAGAGACTTGCCAAAGACGATGGTATTCAAAGATATAGTGATAGATTCAGTAAAAAAAAGAAACTGCAAAACGACAAAATCATTGCTTCTGTCGATGAGCATCCATACCAATTGGAACTATTTCCTCAAGAGCTATATTCAATGATGAAAGTTTCCAAGAAAAAATCGATGCAGTTATCGAAATTAAAGTCTAAAGATGAAATTTTCATGGGCACAAAATTAGGTCTTTCAAATGGGTTGCAGAAGAAAGGCTCTTCAAAGACAGATTTGGAAGAAGCCTTTGAAAGTATAGCAGAAAATCTGGACGACAACAAAGATGGAGAAAACGCCAACGAAGAAGAAGAAGGCGAAGAGGAAGATTTGGATGATGAGTTTGACGACGACGAAGACGACGACATGGACGACGACTACAACGGGGAAAAATACTTTGATAACGGTGAAGACGACGAATACGGCGATCAAGATAACGGCGATGAACCTGCATTCTAAGAATAGACTTTTTTTCTGGCATTAGTTTAATAACACGAAACAAACCACGCATAAACATAAAAAACCTACCCACTCACAAGGATATAGAGATCTTGAAACAACAAAGAAGATCAAGAAAACCAACCCAGAAAGCATTGAAATATAAATATACGATATAATAGTTTATATAAACATGCCATGTCATATTTTACCTGTATAATAATCAAGATAAGCAAAAAGAAAATTTAGATCTGCAGTTTACAAAAAAATTCTTGAAAAGAGTAAATACAAAAGTGGCTCATTCAAGAGAGCCGAATCTAATTAATACAACGCATTATATACCAATTTACATAAATACAGAACAAAACATAAAAAAAATACATTAAACATAGACAAAGACTCAAGCTTTGTCCCTCAAAAAGTAAAACCTCACTGAGTAAAAACATAGTCTTGCTAAACTGACAACATTTTTCATTCCAGAAGAAAACTTCTACGATTACGGCGGTGGGGGTCTTCTTGATGGTGATCTATTGTTTCTTTGAGGAGAAGTATCGTTACTATACACTGTGAAATTTCTTGTTGGAGACTGAAAATAACTCGATCTTCTTGATGATGTGTTGGAAACACCGTCAATACGCTGACCACGGTCATTGGCTCTTTGATATTGATGATGGCTCTGCTCTTCAAAATTACGTCCATTATTCTCTGCAACTCTTGAAGTGACCCGTCTGCTGTTGGCCAAGTTGAAAAGCTTAAACCTAGGTTCCAACTCCTCCACCTCGCTGACGTTATCCTCATCCTCTATATAAGTTTCATCTCCACTTGGAACACCAACAGCTTTTTCCAATTCTTGGAAATCTACTTTATTATGTTTGTTACTGCCATTGGACTTACTCATATCAGATTCAGTATCACTGACGGCTTGATTTTTAAAACTAAACATTTTGTCTTTCAATTCTTTCAATTTGGCAAAAAGCGGCTCAGAATCAGGAACCTTTGAAGTTTTACTGTCGTTAGAGTTTGAAAAATTAGGTGCCTCATATTCAGATTCAGAGTAAACCAACTCTGAATTTGACAGCTTTTCGTTCGAATCGTTTTTCTTGGAACCAAAATTAATTCTAGCTCTGCTTGGTGATTTTTCAGCCCCTGTTCCGCCATGATCATATCCAAATCCTCCAGGAACACCATGAGCATAAACAAATTCATTCGATCCATTTTGGGACAAACTTCCACTCTTACTATACTGCTCATTATTATAATCTTCGTGATAACCTGACTCGTGAGGCAATGGGGGAAGCTCTCTTGAAGTAACAGACTGATCAAATTGATCGATATCGTCCAGGAGAGTCCGGCTCTTGGATTTAACATCTGCTGCGCTTTTAATCTTGAATGACAGTTCCACAAACACCCTACCGGCATATTCTACCCCGTTGTACAAATCAATCCACCTATCATCACCATCATTTTCATCCGAGAAAATGGCACTAGTAAAGTCAACTGGAGCTTTACCAATGAATTTTGGAGCATCATTAGTTTCATGGAAAACTTCAATAGTCAAGTTTGGTTTTATCTCTGGTGTAATTTCAAATTTTGCTAGAAAGTTCCAACTGGGAGTTTGACCACCCCTAAAACAAACTTTAGAACGCGCAGTCATATGCTGAATACGAAGTATAATGAATGGGGATTGTTTATCTAACCTTCTTACATTGATCAGATCTTTGGCTCTGTGGATAAACACAGTCAATGTACCATATACACCAGTAAAACTATTATCGTACCCTGACATCCGTTGGTCTATTGAGTTTTATGATGCTATAAGAGTTTTGCTTTATTTTTACTGTCTCTACATTTCAGAAGTAAATTGCGAAATCAGGTATTCAAAATTCGTCAGATCTCAAAATTTGCATAACAAAGAAAAAACACGAGAACTCAACTGTACAACCTCACGAGACTTGGCTTCAATGACAAACAAGAACAAACAAAATTTCCACGCCCAATATTAGAAAGCTCCGGGTAACACAATTTTGCATTGTCCCAAAAGTAAATCAGTGACTTGAACCAAGGCTGAAGAAAATTGTTAGTTTATTGAAGCTTAAATTACTTGATATACACTAAACTACATTAAAATATACATTTTTATCTTCTACGACTCCCTGAGCGGTAATAATTACCATATCTTCCGTCATTATTATTTTTATTTCTATAATTGTCATCTGAGCTTTTTTTGTAATCTCTATCACTTGAGCCTCTTCCTTCAAAATTACTGCTCGTTGAGCCTTTAGCATCATTAAAATTTCCACTTCTGGAACTTCTAGAATATCCCGATGCCCTATTTCTATTATTCAAATCATCTGATTCGTTTGGATACGATCTACTAGATGTGTCAGATGGTTTTGAGGAAGAGCCCGAGCTTCTTTGAGATGAAACCGGTACTCTTTGAGAGGAAACAGGAACCCTTTGGGAAACAGAAGAACCTCTTTGAGATGTTCCTGCTGTATTGGAACGTGTGCTCGTTGGTAAGGATCTAACAGGAATACTATTTGCAGAAGAAACACCAGAGTTGTTAAATCTGCTAGTGACTGGAGCGCGAACAGCACTCTCCGATACTTTTGTTCTTCCCACAGATTGTCTAGAGGAAATAGTTTCATTAACCATCTTATATTGTTCCATGAATCCTTCAATTTGTTTGAAACCTGTCAAAAATTTTATTCTATCAACCCTTGTTAAATGTTTAGAACACGATTCAATAATAAACTTCAATTTGTTTGCAAATTTAGAAAAATCATCAGGAATTTTGGATCTGAGAAAAGAACCTAACGTCAAACCTACCAGGTCAGTGTATGATTGAGCAAAATTGTTTGTAGGAGTTTCAAGACATTTTTTCAATTTACTGTAAATTTCGAAATTTTTCAACATTTTGACCACTTTTGCTACACCATCACTTTTAAATTCATCTTTCTCCAAAACTTCAAGAACATCGTAGGCAAGCTTAACATAATCCGTATTGTCATTGGCAGCAATTTCAAGTTTCAATTTCTTAGGTGCTGTTGGCAGATCTTGATTCAGTAATCTTTTTCTATGTTGTTCTAATTCTTCTTTTCTTTTCTTCATGTCTTCAAGATCTTGAGCTTTCTTTTGTTCAGCAGCAAGACGTGCTTTTTCTTCAGCATTTTTTTTAGCAATAACCTCCTCCTTAGCTTTTTCCTTTGCAAGAAGTGCTTCCTTTTGTTTTTTCGCCAAAGCTTCTTCCTCTGCTAGTTTAGCTGCCAATGCATCTTCCTCCTCTTTTTTCTTTTTGGCTAATGCTTCCTCCTCTTCTCTCTGTTTTTTCAACGCCAAAAGTTTGTCTTGTTGTTGAAAACCTGCTAATTTTTTTTTGTAATCAGAGACATTTTCATAAAATTGATAGGAGTTTTCAATTTCGCTGTATAACTCTATCTCTGATTCAGTCAAGTCACAATAATTGATAACTGATATACAATTTTTGTGCTGGGTTTTCAAGAAACCTAAAACTGTTTCACAAGGTGTTTTCATATCATTTCTCTTTTCGTTGAGCAAACGAGTTTCCACAGAATTAATCAACACTGATATGTGTGCTTTGAAAATAGGAAAAGTAAAAACAACTTTGCTCATTAACTGAATGCAACTTCTGCTTAACGGATATGAATCTGAACCAATAAAATAAGCCATGGTGTTTGTGAAATTAAAACTCCAAGTAAGAATGTTTCTTGGCAAAGAATCGTGTTTCAATTCTACAATTTTTTGAAAACACCTTTTCATAAAAGTTCCAAAGTATGCTACCGAATCAGAGGTCAAACTAGCAACTTGTGTAGCTAATAAATTAGAATTAATCAAAGTATTCAAAATCAAACAGATTTCGTCCATATTAAAGAATGAGAATAAAAACTCTGATGCATAATAAGCGTCTTCTAATCCAAACTGACATCTAGGAATAATACATTTCAACAAAAACTCATAACCTTGAATTTCGCTAACATTTTTGGCCCATGATTCCTTTTGACCTTTTACGACATTCATAAATTCTTCGTGTAATTTGACGTGTTCATGTTTATCGGATTCCATGGTCTCGGTTGAAAATTTACCTCGGTATTTTGAAGTGGAGCTATAAATTTTCTCATCGTACATGATTTGTTTCAATGTACCCATCCAGAAATCACCAAAAAATTCAAAGTTTTCGCCATACTCATCACACAACCTTTGTGAGTCTTTGACTAAAACTCTAATATCATGTATAGGGTTAGCTTGAAGTAGATTATCTCTCCACAAATGAAAAGCCCAACTAATATTGACATCATATTTGTCAATCAAATCAGAAAACGAGAAAATAAAATTGGAAAACTCTGACGCGGATAAATAGTACTTGGAAAATTCTACTAATCTCCACAATGTACTACTTACATCATCATATCTGTTTGAAATAATTTTTTCATCAATATCTGTTTGAAGAACACTTCTCAAGTATTGAGACAAATATAAAACAATTAAGGAGATAGAATCATTAGAGCAAACGCTGAAATTCTCCAGAAATGAGCGGGAAAGTTGATAATTTTCTTCCCTCTTGTCTAACAAATTAGACCTAGCAATCTTATTTAAATAGTTTCCCGAGTTCAACATTATCAAGGCTTCTTCTTGAACATCGTTTAATGGCTGAATCCCCGTAATACTGTCAAGCATATTTTTCAAAAGATGTGCTGCCGAGTAATCTTCATGCATTAAATTTCTCAAAATATATTCAATAATTAAAGGACATTTAAACTTTGGTTGCGCTTTGACCATGTTTGAAATAAAATTGGAAAGATTTTGAAACCATTGTACCATGTTAATACCGTCAGCAGATATAGTCTCTCTACTTTTAGTCAATCTTTTCAACAAAGAGTATTGTAAAACATCTAAAGCATATGCATTCAAAAATTTAGATGCAGTAACTAATATACTCGAAACTTTATCAAAGTTTTCAATTGTAGTAAGAACAAAATCAAAAACTGCCAAAGGATTTGAGTTAGCATAGTTGGCAAATTGTCTACATTGACTACTTTCTTTATCATAACTAACCACTTTTAACAAATTTTTCATTACTTTCTCTGATTTTGCATACACAATTTTAATATGAATGTTAGAATCAATTAATCTTTCAGAAAGTTCATTGTATAATATGAATCTTTCATCAACAGAAAATTTTGTCATAATTTCGAATATTTGGTTATTGATTGAAATAGAATTGAAAACCATAGATGGGAATAAAAATTTTCTGACGTAGTTAAACCATTCTTTTGAGTTAGAAGGATTTTCTGCTAAGTCATGTAAAACAATGTTGACGATATTTTGCACCAATGTTTCCCCTCCATCGTAGTCCAAGCGTGGTGAAAATAAAATCAATGCTTCATGTGAAAATTTGAATAAATCTTGCACGGTTGATATATTTGGTAACTGTTTAGTCCATTCCGGATAATAGTATTCATACTCATAAGGTGGTATCTTGACATCTAACGGATCCTTACTAACGTACAGCAGTTTTTGTTGAGCATATTGCAAATTCAAAACACTACCCGTAACAACTCTAGATAAACTCGTATTGTTCAAATCAAATTCAACATTAGATATGTGTGGGTTTATGTTGGCAATCATATTATTAAACATTCTAAACGATAAAGACATAAAAACTGGATTTTGAAATTGAGCATGCTTATATTTTTTCAATAAATACACGGCTGGTGTGTAGCATCCCATTTCAAGTAATTTTTCCAAAAATAAAAGTTTACTGCAGTTTCTAACTTGGTTTGTGATGTCTTTTTTTTCGTTTTTCTTTTCAAATTCAGCGATATTAGCATCAACTTTTTCTGAAGGGTGATTTGTAAAATTAGTTTTAGTTTCTGAAGTTTTTAAACCAAAAGTGGCAGCAGTAGTGGATATCAATTTCTTACCATTATCATCTTCGTTTGTTAAGGCTTGAGCTGTTGCTAAAGCATTACTTGTTGATGAAGCTTCAGTTTTAATGTCTTTTAGTTCCGAGATATAGAAATCAAAATATTTGATTAAAATAGAATCATCTTGAGGTTGTAATCCCGAATAAATCGATTGAAAAGAAACTAAACCAGCTTTTAAAAGTATACAAGCGACTTGGAAAGAGTTTGAAACCATACCTGAAGTATCGTCATCTCTTGATGTATCAATGTAATTGTTAATTTTTTCATTTAAAAGTGTGGAAATCATCATATTTCCTCCTTTCAAATCAAGTTCATCAATATTTGCCAATTGAACTGAGTACCAATTAAAAGTCATATATTCTAACAATAAAAAGCAAAATCTCCAACTATTGTGCGAATAAAATTTGGATCTGTATTTGGAAAGGTTTAAATTAGGCGGTCCTAATGATGCAATCATGACATCCAAAATATAAGAGACAACAAGTGTCTGATCTAAATGACATTTATTCACTAAATCTTCAAATTTTGGAATGTAAAATTTGTCAAATTTCGCCATTGGATTTTTAGAGTGAATGATTTGGTCGTCAAACATACCGGCTAAAACTAAAGTTAAGATATCAGACCAACCATGTGATTCTTCTAATAAATCATATTTAGACGTACCAGTACAAAGTCTTTTATAAATTTTTCTATATTTTCCAATAGCACCAGTGTCTTTTGAAAGTAATCTTTTGACATGATACATCCGGTCATCCAATGTAATATTCATGATATTCCACAATTTTGTCACTATTGTTTCATCAACATTGACACTTGAGCAATAACAAGTCAAAATGTTGTTGCAAAACAAACCAAAATCCGTTTTAATAGATACGATGTGATTGATCAATTTCAAAAGAGTTGTAATTTTGTTTTGCCAAATAGCAGTTTCAGTTGAATTTGTTTCAGATTTGATTTTTTTCTCCAATTCTTTAATTTTTGCAAAAATTTCACCATACATATCACATAAAGCTTCCGTTGTTTTGTTTTTATCATCACTTTCTACTTGAAATAAAGTATTCAAGGGACTAGTTATATGGGAAGTAATGAATTCAGCATTGTGTTGTTCATATAAAAGCTGATTTTCTAAAATTTCGTTGGTTTTCACAATTGGAATTTTTGATTCTGTATCTTCGACCTCACGAACGGTGTCGTCCAAGTTGATGTTCAAATCTATAAATATATTTTTAATTTGTTCAGTCATGGTGTGGATAGACTTATGTGTTGGGAAAGATTTAATGAAAAAAGTATATGTAATTTATTTTCTCTTGTGGTAATCCAAGCAATTAAAATCAAAACCAAAAATCAACTAAATCAACTTTTTGGATCTTTTATAAATATAAAATGGTTTATGTTTTTTTGAGGGTTTTGCTCTTAACCATTAATAAACAATCTTTATACAATATGATTTTAAGAGAGTTCATGAATCCTACCGAGAGAAGATTTTGATTATGCAGAAATATTTTTTTTTTTTTATTTAATGTTGTACTTTTTTTCTCTTCAATGAATGTAAAGATTTGTTAAAATGCAGTTGCCCGCATTTGTAAAGCGTGTTAGTTAGTATTTTTTAGGTTTTCAGGCAGAGTGTGTTTAGTGCGAAGAGATGCTGTGATAGATAATCAATCATACACTCATAAAACACTTGAACTAGAGTACTTTAAATAGTAATAGCAATAAAAAAACTCAAACAGTGAATATCAGGATCAGCGTGGACGAGAGATGAGTGATAAAACTAAAGATCAGGAAAAGTTTCAGATAATGAAAGAGAAATACGTTGCACTAGGGAACAGCGACACTTCTTCTGAAGAATGGGTTAGTCATGTACATCGCGATACATATAATTTGATGTTGCACAGCTCTGCTCTTTTAGAATATACTTCTGTTGCAAACGGAACACGCAACAAATTTGATACAAAACTTGAACTCATAAAGAAAATGAAGGAACTTGAATTTGCTAATCCTGAAAAACGGAGACTGCCAGAAGGTGACAAAGATGATAACTCTGGTTTATTCATCAGTGATAAGTTTTAGGTTCAACAAGACATTCCCACGTACACATTAGGATTTAAGAAAAATTTAAAAAAAACGACTATATATAAAAATGTATCTAATTATATATGTAAAAATATTTAATGTCCATTTGAGTAGTACTCAATAATAATGATCTTCGTTTCAACAAGGTTACATTTAAATTTGCACAATCTTACAGACAATTTTTCTGTAGTCAATTTGGGAGCCATCAAAATCGTTTCTGACCGTTTGGATTTGCTCAGCTGTGACGTTCCCATCAAAAACAATCTCACAGATACTTGAGCCAGATGGCAAATCTCTAAGATCAAAAGTCTTGATTTTCAAACCAGAGTTATCCTCAATCAACTCTTTCAAAGAAGCGCCATCAGTGCCGACAACCAAGTTGGACATGACCAACTTGCATGATTTTGCAGGTTTTGTAAAAAATACTTTTTGCTTTTTGCCCTGGAATGGTTTCTTTCTGTATCTTGGTTGTTTTTCGTTGCTAATGTTCAAGTTCACCACCACTGGGTTTTGCTTTGTCAATTTCTTTTCTTTCAAGTTGTTGTGTAGTTGTCTTAGCTTCAAACCAACGTCATTGCTGTTAACAAGCTTCCCATTCAAAGAAGACAAGCCAATAGTGGTGCTGCCAAATTTATTAAAAGAAGTTGTTTCATTCTGTTGCAAACGCTGCCATAAAGGATTTTGGTTTGTATTTGGTCTACGGTTAAAACGTTTCCCAGTTGTTTTGTTTCCTCTTTCAAATGCCATTGTGCTCTTATCTATGTATATTAAAATTTGTTATGATTGAAGTTCTTGTTCTCACTCACCAATTTGTTGTCTCTTCTATACGTTTCTTTAATAATTTAACTGTGATTATATTACTTAAATCTTGATTAATAACATATTAAAAAACGTCAATTATTAAATCATCAGTTTCCATGTTCCGATTCAAAAACCAAAAAAATAAAAACACACACAAGAATAGCAAAACAAAAATCGAGGGGTAGATACAGAAGAGCGACACATAAATCGCGCAGGGAACAAATGCCCAGTCCTGATAACAAGTACGTTGGGGGTAGCAAAGGGTATTTCATGTAAGATTGATCACAAGAGTAAAAAGAAAAGGAATAATTAGGTAAGAGCAGATTTCATGCAATATTTACATTTACATATGATCATTATAACATCCAAAGCTTATATGACAAAGAAAAAACCAGATCTTCATAGTATGCTCAACCGGCATGTTCATAAACTGTAGATGACAATTTTTTAGAATCGAATTTGTGAACCATTTGTTCAGGAACTGGAAACTCAACAAAATCACCATCTTCTCCAATTGGCACGTTGAAATTCAACGAAGTAGAGCAAGATGTGCAAATGGCAGCATTCAATGAGTCTTTACTCAAATAAATAACACCACCATCACACTTGTCAGCAGTGATTTGTGGACATGATCCATTGACTTGCACAGCAAATTTGTCACATTTGATAAACTCTACACCAGAAATACAGTTTTCTAAAACTAAATTACATTTTTCACTACCGTTAACAGTGATGGAATTAATTTTCCCCTTAACTTGAATCAAAACATTTTTACATTTGCCAATGAAAATAGATTCATCAATGTTACCATCAATAATAACAGGGTCATTCATATTATCTTCGTAGTTTTCAATGAACCATTTGCTACCAACAAGTTCTTTCTTTGGTGGTTTTTTAGTTTTCAAACTTTCTGGTTTTTTAGGTTTTGGTGGACTCGAGACAACTGGAGCTTTTTGGCCCTTGGTTGTATCTGGTAATGGTTTAGTTTTATCAACTTTTCTCAAACCAGATGTGATATTTTCACCTTGATTTAGTTCAGAAAAGACAGCATTCATACCTTGACCACCAGAAGCTGGACTGGTTTCAGAGGTTGATTTAATTTCAAAAACATCAGCTGGAGGAGGAGGAGGAGGAGGTGGTGGTGGTGGAGGTGGAGCACCTCCTGAAGCAGGGGTAGAAACGGCTTTAACATCAGATGCCAAAGTACCTTTTTTAAGGGCTTCTGTAAATGGAACACCACCATTGGATTTCCAAGATGGTCCCGCTGGATGATGATCTTTGATATATTGTTTCAAAGATTCAAAACCTTTCAAGTAAACTTTGACCCACTCAGCAGAATTAGGATCAGAGTCTCTGTATTCTTTCAAGACTTTGTTGGTCCAGAACTGAGCAGCTTCTTTGAAATCAGAAATAATTGGAAGAGGCTTGTTGACGGTAACCCAACTGAACAATGGTGCACCTTCAGCTACACTGTTTAGATATGAATAGAATTTACTGGATCTGTTTGAGTCCTTTAATTCAATAATGGCCATGATTTTTTCATTAATAGGCTTTAAAGTATCAAAAAATTCTTGCGATTGAGTATCTGGCTTAGCAGAAACAATAACCGCAGATAAAAATTTCAAAGTTTCAGCAAATGCAGATGCATATAGTTCAGTAATTTGTTCAACAACAGGATCGATCTGAGAAGACAACGCTACCAAAGGATCAATATTGGTTTCAATAAACGACTTGAAATCAGCAATGGATGAAGGCTCTTCTGAAACATTTTCATGTTGTTCACCAATATTCAAAGATTCAGCTTCAACCTCATTCTCAATAGATTCTGCAGATGGAACAGAAGAAAAAATCTCGCTGGAACTGGATCCAGGAGCAACACTGTTATTGGAAAATGATTGGGTATTGGTACCACTTCCATATTTTTCAAGCAAATATTCTTCCTGATACAAAGTCACATCCTCCAATCTGGCTGTTGCGTCTTCCAATCTTTTCAACAATTTAGATAAATTGTACCCTTGTATACTATATTCTTTAGTTTTGTCCATTGTTATTGGTAACTGTTTAGTCGGTTTTTACCTTTTTGGAATTAAATAAAAAAAAAATTATTTTTGTTCAACTACGAGCGAGAGTAAAGGACTAAGTTAATAAATGTTCATGATCACAATGAAATATTATATCAAAAGTTTTCTTCCCAGTCTTTAAGTAATCTCATATAGGTCTTAAAACTTCAAACTAAAAAAAATAATAAAATTTCAACCCCTTCCTTCTGCAATAACAAAATTCATATAAAAATAAATTATTAAAAATGGAAACAAACACATATAAAACACAACAATAAAAGATGAATCAATATAAAACGAAAAACAAAACAAAACAAAACAAAACAAAACAAATAAAAATAAAAAAGGATAACCTCAGTTGTGTGCATAGATATCTACATGCAAAAGTTGTTACCTGCACTGTTCCGACGACAAATAACCTACAAGGCTTTTTGATCATGTGATCATTTAGTTTTGAACTTTTATGTTGTTGTGATTCATAATTAGCTTCTATGCTACTTACAACATGATAAAAAGCTTTACCAATACAAGAGAACAATGAAAGACATATGATTAAATTTGATTTAGGTTTTTAATAAAGTGATTTTATACAAATACATACACGTACATACAAGAAAATAAATGAAAAGCATCCAACTCATATATACATGTACATGATCAACGTGTATTTTTTTTTTTTAAT